>OMNZ01100267.1:0-10622 GCA_900303255.1 Lesueurigobius sanzi | reverse complement strand
TAAAGGGTGTTACACATAAAGGGTGTTACACATAAAGGGTGTTACACATAAAGGGTGTTACACATAAAGGGTGTTACACATTAAAGGGGGTTACACATAAAGGGGGTTACACATAAAGGGTGTTACACATAAAGGGTGTTACACATAAAGGGTGTTACACATTAAAGGGTGTTACACATAAAGGGTGTTACACATAAAGGGTGTTACACATAAAGGGTGTTACACATAAAGGGTGTTACACATAAAGGGTGTTACACATAAAGGGTGTTACACATAAAGGGTGTTACACATAAAGGGTGTTACACATAAAGGGTGTTACACATAAAGGGTGTTACACATAAAGGGTGCTACACATAAAGGGTGTTACACATAAAGGGTGTTACACATAAAGGGTGTTACACATAAAGGGTGTTACACATAAAGGGTGTTACACATAAAGGGTGTTACACATAAAGGGTGTTACACATAAAGGGTGTTACACATAAAGGGTGTTACACATAAAGGGCACATCATGGCCACCTTCTGTCATAAATATCAACAATTATACAACAATTATACAGTTTCAGAAGGAAAACGAAAACAATAACATTTGCCTGAAAGGGAGTAGGAAGAAGTAGGATTACATTTTTGGGGGAAATGTATTTTACAAAATCTGAGGCCAAGAACATTTCATCTTGAAAGACAAGTTATAATAATAAGAATAGACTAGAGAACAACAGGCTGAATAGGTGTACGGTGCTAACGTAACACACTGATGCTTATTCAGCTACATGAAGCATAAACAACAACACTCAATAGGTGTCTGGCTAACTTAACATATTAATTAATATATAAGTCACACCTGAGTATAAGTCGCAGGACCAGCCAAACTATGAGAAAAAGTGTGGCATATAGTCTGGAAAATACAGTAAGTAAAACGATCTACCAGATTAATGTAAATGTAGTCTGGTGGATTGGCCAGGGCAGGACCATAGATCGGTGTTAACCGCCTTAGAACAAAGCCCAGGTTGAATCAATAGGAAGGTAACGAGCAGTAATCAAGGTGTGAAGAGGCCAATCTGTTTTTTTCCAACCTTTAGACCCAAGAGGTGGGACTTAGAGGATAACTCCTCCTACTGGTTTCTCCTTAAGATACCCACGAGCATGTCATGTCAAGTCTGTTTATTTGCTGACGAAGCTTTTTGGATAAAGATCGAAGCGTCCTACACTTCAACTACAGAGTCCAGATGAAGACTGAAGGATCTTTGCCTACGATGGACAACTCCTGTACGACTGAGAGCCTACACAGACGAAAGGATAGGTTCTGATCAAAGCCGTATTGAGGCTATAGGTTTAGTTGTGATTTGTGAAATAGTTTTAAGGCTTAGTAATGCAGTAGGAATAAAAATCCAATGGTGTTTTCTTTGTTTGGAAATACAGCGAGTGCAGAATCATATGCAAATTCTGTTTTAAAATAAAGATTCAGATCGTGGTGCAACATGTCCAGAATGATAAACGTTGGAGGGAAGGCTGAAACACAAACTGTTAAACTAATACAAGAATCACATGTTTGTGCAGATCCACGAGGCTTGTAAGCTTCATACATAATAAAAACAATCTTATGTTATATTAAATTACATAAACTAATTTGCCACTTCACACTCATTGCAGCTCTTCTTGCCTCCTACCATCATTGCAGAATAGCTTAGTATATATTTTTAGGCTAGTTTTAATTAAGCTTAATCTCCTCTTTGTCCCCACTTTGACCTGATCTACTTTTGTTTTTGATTTCGTTATTGGTCCGTCGGCTCTTATACATCGGCGGGAGGTAGAACGAAGAGGAAAGGATTGTGGGAAAAGGGACGCAAGTCTTTAAAACAGATGTTGGCGGTGGAGTAGTTGTTTTTTTTCTTCTTCTTTCTCTGGGATTGAAATGTGGGTCAGACGCTGTAAAAAAAAGGGATCGCGTTTCGCTTTGGTCCGAGCTCTCAAATCAAAAGTGTCTGTGATTTCAGATGAGTAAATGGAAAATTATGTTTAAGAAATCAACAATGCTTGAAAGAGTGTGTAATGTTTCTTTTCTTTTTTTCCGGGTGAACTCATGCCAACACCTGTTTAAACCGTGTGGGACAGATGCCAGGACATTGTGTAACATGGAAAACATTTAGATTAATAGCCGGCTCAGATAATTAGCCCTCTTTAACCTGAAATAAACAACATCCCTCTATAAACGAAACCACAAGTACATTCAAAACATTTGTCAGAAGAAGCTTTTACTGGGGCCCTGTAAATCGTCAATGAAGGACCCCAGTGAACGGCACAGACCTCCTCCAAGGCGCTGGTGGGATCACGCAATTCCAAAGAGAAAGCTCGACACATTAAAACACATTATTGGACGATTACTGACTATGGATTGGCCACGGAAAGAGATTGATCGTTGTTGCCCAAGACGGCACCCTGCATCTTAAAGTAGAGGCTTCGTAAAATGAGGAGAGGGAAAGAGAAATTGAAAAAGTAAACAATGTAGCTTTGAGCGACACCGCAATTCCCTTGTGGATCAATAAAGTTTGTCTAAATCTAAGTCTCTAAATGAATATTAGATTAAATGATTTGAAGATCACCTGTACCACCATAATCTCTTTCAAATGTTTGGGAAACTCTGCATAATAACATCTTGTGGAACTGTATTCAGTGCTATTCACCAATGGGGGCCGTGTTGTGTTCACGGTCAAACTGCAGGTCTGACTTGAGCGGATTTTGGATTCGATCGTTGTTATTTTGTTTAATTAACTGCTGTGTGAATATATTGATCAGCTTTGGTCCTTAGGGTTCATGACGTGCAATTAGAGAGACGACATAAAGTGATAATATCGTAAACCTACCTGAGCCACACAGACTCATTTCCTTTGAGCTTTTCGCTCAGTTCTGTGTTCATTCCCATTTTATTTTTAACAATGGAAATCCCAGCTCACAGGAAGTGCTAAGACAAAGAGGAAATGCTTAGGTAATAAAGTGGGCGGGGCTGAATAAGGTCTTGTTCAAGTGGACGACCACGATTCTCTAATGATTTACAGCTGTGCCGTAGTAGAGTGGGTCCCAAGATGATATCAAGATGTGAGATAAAACAATATTGATTGTGTACTTGATATAATTCTTAATTAAAACAGCAGCCATTAGTGAATGAAGGTCAAATTACACAGAACAATGTAAAAACATGTTTTGGTTTGATATCTATTACTAATTTGTTTTCACAGTTGGGATCCCAGATTGTTCACATGGTAATTGTGGGGTCCCGGTCTGAAATATTTGGGAACCCTGGCCCTAGTATAAGCCTTGCATAATACACAAGACACTGGATGCCTTCCCTGATGCATCTCCCTCCATCTGTGGCTAATGACCATTACCACCTTAATCAGGCTACATTGGTTTTTACGTCAAGCAAGAATTCGACTGTTGGTGCCAGCCTCTAGTGGCCATATTGAATATTACACCAAAGAACACACGCCGTTTCATTGTTGAGGTCTCTGGTTTCAGCTTATGTTCAGACAGTCACCTAATCCACAGCAGACTCCGCTTTGCTTTAGGTAAGTGAACACTTCCAAAAGCCACACTCATTGGATGTAACCGAATTAGCACACTTAGCGCTAAAGCTAAAATGAAAAGCCTATAGTGGACAATCTCTCTCTGTTCTCTGCAATGAAAACCAAAGCACCAGGTTGGAAAATTGCCGGTAATTGCGGCGGCCACTGAATCCATTTCGGTTCTGGTTGAAAGACTTAAAAAAACAAAGTTGTGATTGCTCAAAAAAAAAAGTGGGGCCACGTAGCAGGCAGGGCCCCACGGCTAAGAGCTAATTTGATACATATTTCAATCCCCTTTAAAATGCACTGGCAAAAGACGCACAGGAAAAAAAAGGATGTGCAAGGAAGGGCAAATTCCCTCCATCTGCCGTTTCAGATTGAAGCAGCAGGAGAGGCAGAGGCAGCGCCCTTCTGCAATATTGTGTGAAGGCTGTCAAAGTCGATGTGGAGGAGCTCAGCGAGCGCAGTTTAAATTCTAAAGCTAATAGTAACTGCTGACAGAGAGGCGCCAGCAAACATGCCAAAAAATAGAGTCATTCTTTTCCTCGGTAACTGCAGAAGTACAGGGAATGTCATTGATAATACACTGAAATGTTCGACGGCTTGACTCTGATGTCGACTCTTTAAACAGTGGCTAATAATCAGAAGTTTGGCTCGGTCTAATCCCAGCTCCAGCAGGTGCAGAGAGTCGCTGATATTTCACGTTTTACGAATTGAAATAATGTCTCTGAAAGGATTAGACAGTCGCTCTATAATAAGAGTGCCACGGCTGGTGAGGATTTGGCCAGGAGCACCCCCTGTAGGCAGCAGTGGGAATAATGTCGAGAGAATAAACTATGTCTTTCATACAACTATGTGGCTAGCAACTCCGGCATATACACAGCTCAGAATCAATGCAAGGTTGGATTATGTGCTTTAAAAATGTGAAGGACAGTTTTGGGTTTGAACAATTACACAGTTGTCCCCAGGAAGAACTGAACCGTTTAAGAAGTCAAACCAGGAAGGAACGATCAACGTGAAAAGGATGTGAAAATACTAAAAATGGGTAAGAAAACATTATATGTGAAATCCAAATGGGAAACCGAATTGAATGTCGACTTGTCAGAGAGTGATTAGCTTTTGATGTGCAACACACAACAAACATCTATTAGTCCCAAAAGGTGGAGGGAATGTGGGTGGAAATGTCTAATTCGATTCTTCATAACTCCTCATATCATCAATACATTTCAGGAGCAATAGCAACTCTGTTGAAGACAATGTGGTCACCAAAAGCCAATCACTCTCACATCTCCAGGTCATGCCCTCAGTTGTCAACATTCTGGGACAATGTTATCAAACTGAAGGACGATGTCTTGGCCTACGACATCCCCAGGGATCCCAGGATCTACCTGCTGGGCAGATCCCAGGATCTACCTGCTGGGCAGATCCCAGGATCTACCTGCTGGGCAGATCCCAGGATCTACCTGCTGGGCAGATCCCAGGATCTACCTGCTGGGCTTGCTACCCAGGGACCTGTTCCTGAAGGACAATTACATCCTCAAAGTGATGATAATCGCGGCAAAAAAGGCCATAATAAGAAAGTGGCTAATCCCAGACCCCCCTCGAGTGGAACAGGTGGGAAATCATTGAGGAGAGAGTGACTTTTATTTTGAGACTCAAAAGGACATTTGTACTACCCTACTCTTTTAGTCAAGGACGTTTGGAGCAGTGCCCCTTGTGGTTTTTGTTATTTTGCTTCGTCTTTGTTCCAGTTGTTTTGTTCACTATAATTTAAAAAAACTAAGCAAAGAGTTTTAAAAAAAAGAAAGAAAATACTAATCTAGGTATGTTTTTAACAAGGAGATAACATTATAACATGGTTTAAAGCTCAACGCGTCATGTTGATGATATGTCTCCTTTAAGTCCTGTCTCCGTCGATTAACCCCCTCCACACACATCACAGTGCGCAGACATTACAATGTTTTTCTTATTAGAAGCTTGATGTGACAAAGACTTGACCAAGGGGTGAAATACTGAGGGCCATTCACAAGTTCAATCTTCTGTTAAACTTCACGACTTCTATAACCCAACCATAACATAATGTACTAACAACTGCACATCCAAGTGTATAAAGACCAGCAGGTGGAGTTTACCTGTACGTCTCACCTCTCTTTGTTCAAAAGGTTAGAGAAAAACACTGTACCCCATTCACACCTAACCACTGCTCATTACCTTCCTATTGTTTACAACTTGACTTTGTTCTAAGGCAACTCTCACCTTTCTATAGTCCTGCCCTGGCCTCTGTCCCAGCCTCATTAGCATGACAGAGGGCTGGCTTTGGCTGAAGAACGCTGCTATAAACAGGGGCTAGCAGGGGACCCCATTCCTGTTCATGGAGGGGTTTTCTTTGGATGAAGAGCGGAACGTCCTAGACTTACAGATGAAGACAGAACGAAGCCTACGATGTTCAAGTAGTGATTGAAAACAAAAGAAATGCAATCAGAGGTGACAAAATAGACCTTGATATCTTTGGATATTTATCAAGATCTTGAATTATAGCATTTGGATTGTAAGTATTGACTTCTGCATGTGTGATTATTGGACTTCATAGACAAATTGAAATGTAGCTTCTGAAATAAAACGTTGCTTACATTTCCAAAGTTGGCTGGACTTTCCGACTAAAACGGCCCTGGTTACATCACTCTGCATCCGCAACAGTGAATGGTTCAAAGTTTTGTGAAGGTGGTCTCTCAAAGCCGTGACTTTTTGCATATTTCCACGCTGCTTTGGCCCGAGACGCCTGTGATTTAGAGGCTGCACTTTCAAGGAAATTGGGCTGAGGCTATGAGAGGTCACACTTCTCGCCGCGGGCCGATTGATTTTTCTGAGTCGGGACTCGCAGTAACACACACAGACTCCGCTGCGCCTTGTGTCATCCTCGGACAGAGTCTGGGATGTTAATGTGGATTACACAGAGTTTCTGCCAAATATCCGAGGAGAGCTATGCAATGTGTCTGGTTTGCAAGTGCTTTTAGAGGCTTTTTGATGTATTTTGATCAAATGCTGGATGTTAAATTGAAAAAATATGGATTCTTTTCTAAGCCAGCAAGTTCTGGGCTTAAGTTACAGACAACATATCGAGTTGGTGGTTCAAAGGTATTCCAGGATCTTTTCACTGTATTTGTCCCTGCACATAGATTCAAAATGATGTAACATGGGGTCCGTTGTCATAAAGCAACTCAACCTAAAGGGTAACAAGTCCTTAAAATGACATCTACAGAAAAGGGAAATTCATCCACAGAACTCTTCTGCCATGAGATCAAACACAACAATAGTTACTGTATATGAAGGAAGCTGAACTCTCTCGCTTCCTTGCCCTCCCTCCACTTCCACCTGCATTCACTAACTACAGTATGCATTTTGTAATATTTGGGAATATATAATATGCATTAATATTAATATATAATATGCATTAAGAGGGTTTGCATGTTTTTTTGTTTCATGTGAATGGATCAAAAAGACATCCACAAAAGTCCACAAAAGTTCCCCGAAATGTCACATGGGCCAAATGCATAACTTTGCATCATTTCTGGGAGCTCTCTGCTGCTCAGATCTTGATGCTGCTTCTTGTGAATGTAGTAGCTTTCTTTTAGGCCAGACCCGGCAGGTGAATAGGGGAACAAATTAAATTGAGTCATATAAATTTGAAATTTTTGCTGTATATTACTGAGATATTTTCAGATTAAAATAAGGCATTGTATGTGTAAAAACAGCCAAAATTGCAAATATTTTCAGCGACAAAACCTAAATAGTGATTAAACAGGGTTTATACAGGTAGAAGCAAGTCAAATGTTATGCTTTTTAATGCCATTTTAATGCCCAAATATTACATTTTTAATATAAACACCACAAATCAGAACATATTTAATACTAATTTCCATATTTAATAGAGAATTTGATACAAGAGACAACTTTTGACCAGAAATACAGCATTATTTCTGCCCAAAGTCCAGTTTAGACAGTATTTTTTGTATTTTTGACAAACTTATGCTGTAAAATTAGTTGAACAATGTCATTATTTTCCAAAAACCTTTGATTCGATGCCAGTTTGAATTATATTTAATGCTTTTTAATGACATTTAAGGCCTTATTTTTGACTAAATTAATTTTATGACTTAATGCTTTTTAATGCCCCGCAGAAACCCTGTTAAAGCCAGATTTAAATGTATAAATGTATGTAGTTGATATGTTACTTTATAAGATTTAGGGATTTTGGATCTTGTTTAGTGTTTGAATAAACTTCACTAATTCACTAATATTCACTATTTATTCACTAACTAGTGAATAAATCTGTATAATTTCAAATTTTGCCTTGTTTTTTGAGGATCAAAACCCAATAAATCAGGTTCAGAATGAATTATTGAGAAACCCCTCTGAACAAAACCTTCAAAATCTTGTTCAGCACAAGACTGTAAAGTTTGGAGTCTGTAGGAGCTACTAAAGTCCATAAGCTGTCACCACAATGTGAGAAAATGGTCATTAAAGTTACAATTTCCCATATACAGAACAGTTCTATGGAGAATCAGTGAACACACTTCTTATTGTACAGATTAGGTCATTTATTTGTTCCCACATGAACATATAAATGTAAAGAGAACAAACTGGCCCAAAATCAGAACATTTGGAGAAAAATGATGTTTTGCCTGCAGTGTCTTAATCTCTAGTAAATGGATACAGAAAGCCAGCCATGTGGTTCTTAGTCAGCCCTAGGGCAGCTGTGACTATAATAGCATCACTGACAAAAGGAGTAAACAAATAAGTCACTCGATAACCTTGTGTAGAGCAACGGAAATCCATCAAAAATGAATAAAGCTTTGTTTGTAAGCCATAATACACATTTCTCACGATGAAAATAAACTGTTTTAACAATAAAAAGAAACAGCACATTAAGTGCATCACTTTGTTAAACTGACACAGAACATGCTCTTCTTAAACTCTGTGAATTGTGTGAATTATTGTGAAAGTTTGCTCTAAACGCTCATTTCAGTTTCTTCAAAGTGTTGAGATATTAGCAGCTCTGGAACCACTCGAGAGGCATCCCACAGTCAAAGAAACAACCAGAAAACACACTCTCTCCTTCTCTCTTTCTCTTCTATTTCAGCTTCAAACAACAAACTCATAAATGCGAGATGAGAGAGAGACGTCTGCGCTCGGGGGGGAAAAGACTCAGAAGAACCAGGATGAAGAAGTGAGGGAACGATTCAAACACTTTCAATACAAACCAAAGACATTTCTCAAAGTTTAAACTAGAATTACACTATTTCTTATATCCACTCTGCGTGTGATGGAAAGTAGATTTATCCAGCAGCTTCTCGAGGTCACGATAATTATTAAGCCTCTTTTATAAGCAGCAGTGGAAAATGTACAGATGCTGGAGGTGAACAGGGAAAGAGAAATAATTGAGTTATAGAAATTTGAAACTTGCCGCTGTAGATTACTGACATAAATATGAAAAAACTTTTTTATCAGTGTATGTTTTCATATATCAGGCTTGGGATTACATATGGAAATCCCTATGAACAAACCTTTAAAATATTGTTACGTCCAAGACTAGAAAGGAGCCTTTAAGAGCTGCTGAAATGGAGAGGTATTTGAGACAATGTGAGAGAAATGCATTTTGAGAAAATGGTCATTGAAGTTACAATTTCCCATAGTTCTATGGAGAAACATTGAATCAGGGCAATAATTACACTCCTTATTGTAAAGATTAGGACATTTATTTGTTTCCAAGTACAGTTGTGCTCAGAAGTTCAGGGCATGTGAAGTGCATTTAGTGGTTTGTGTGAAGCCATTTATGGTTTGTTTACACTTTTCAACTAGAGAAACTAGCCAAATGTCCCTGATCAAAATGTCCAATTTTGACCAGGGAGTCCTGTATTTCAGCTGAAGTGAGTTTTTCTTTGCTCCTGAACAATTTTCCTGGCCGTTGTTGAAGGTCATGTAAATATTAGATCAGGGACATTTGAGCAGTTTCTGTTTTATTATGATTTCAAAAGAGTAAACTCAGTTCTTTAGCCTGCAGTGTCTCCCCTTAAGTCATGGTACATAGCATTATAACATGTTCAAAAGCTATAAAAGTTCATTTTGCATGATACGTCTCCTTTAAATATTATCTTCGAATAGGAATACTGTTTGCTACTACTTTTACCCGACTTGGAAGGCTACGATTTTCTAAAAGGCCCAAATTTTCATTATTTTTTCACGCCGTAAGAAGACAGGTGAGTGTGATAAATACCTGTCAGTTTCCAAAAAAACAAGTGAAACGTCCAGAAACTGTGGCCAGATCGGAGTGTGAGCCCAAACATCATCCAAACCACTGTCTATCATCTGTCTCTTCACTAATCACTATGAAATTAAAAGTACATAAATAAACTGTTCATGTTACCTTTTTATGTTATGTGTCATTTTCATTCAACCCTCGTTTATTTGTATTGAGTGTCAGATCAAAAGATAGTGAAGCACGTGGCTCTGTCTGGCTTCTGATGCCTGACTGTTACTGTCCTGTAACATCACATTAACCTATAATAGACAAGGGGAGAGCTATATGCTTTATATCAGGGGTCAGGAACCTATGGCTCTTTTGATGACTGCGTCTGGCTCTCAGATAACTCTTAGCTGGCATCATGTCAGCTCAGAGGTCAGTACAATATCACAACAGGAGTCATCTCAGAGGTCAGTACAATATCACAACAGGAGTCATCTCAGAGGTCAGTACAATATCACAACAGGAGTCAGCTCAGAGGTCAGTACAATATCACAACAGGAGTCATCTCAGAGGTCAGTACAATATCACAACAGGAGTCATCTCAGAGGTCAGTACAATATCACAACAGGAGTCATCTCAGAGGTCAGTACAATATCACAACAGGAGTCAGCTCAGAGGTCAGTACAATATCACAACAGGAGTCAGCTCAGAGGTCAGTACAATATCACAACAGGAGTCATCTCAGAGGTCAGTACAATATCACAACAGGAGTCATCTCAGAGGTCAGTACAATATCACAACAGGAGTCAGCTCAGAGG
>OMNZ01100253.1:0-24425 GCA_900303255.1 Lesueurigobius sanzi | reverse complement strand
TCAACTAATCGATTATTGAAATAGTTGTCAACTATTTTAGTAATCGATTAATCGTTTCTGGGATATACAGACTCAGAGTAAGAATTACATCAAAATTTTGTATTTTTTGTGAAAAAACTATGTTGACTCTGAAGGCATTGGTTCTAGAAGTTTTTTTTTGCAAATATTATTGCTCTGATTGTTCCAAATCTTGGATCATAATCTAATCTGAGCAGAAAGAGGACTCTCTCGCTCTCACTTTTACAATCCCAGTGTGAATTTTAGAGGTTCTTAGCTTTCAAATGAGGAATGACATGTGGAACTTGTACAAAGAGCATCCTACAAACTGTGTCACTTTAGCTTCATGTGCAAAAAGCTTTTAACAATTACTTTCCATGCACCTTTTTGCGCCAACCGATTAATCGTAAAAATAATCGGACGATTAATCGATTACCTAAATAATCGTTAGTGACAGCCCTACCCAGGGTACAAACCATCTTAGCGTCTCCTGACACATAATAGGCCTATTAATGAACAGACTTCGGCGGGCCCCTCCCTTGCCTTGGGCCCTGGGTACTCTATACCCTTTACCCCCCCAGTGTGACGCCCCTGGTTTTTGAGTTCCAAATAGTTTGTAGCCGTTCCCAGAAACTTGCTTTTGTTGAGACTTTGGTCTGATCAATTTTTGATTTCAGTAAATAATCCCAGATCTGTTCAATGGGGTTCAAGTCTGGACTTTGGCTTGGCCAGTCCATCAGATCCAGCTCCAGATTCCTTTTTCTTGGTCAAGTAGAACACAAAAAGATATTTTGGTAAACAGAAATGCTGTTAAATTATGGCAGCAGTGGTAAACACCTCACACTGGGTGGTGGTCCTATACATTTGTTGAGCACTGTACAAGTGTAAAAATAATCGGCATGTCAATAAATTGCGTATCGATTTCCAACTTAAAAACAAAAAGACCAACAAACCACTTTTTAAAAAATATATTTCAAACTTTACAAACCAAACAGAACATTTTCTTTTTACAGAATATCACAAACATTCACTCGTTTTAAACATTCAGAGCGGCTCAGTCCACGCTGCTTTACAGAAATTATTGCATTTTCTTTCCTTATGTCTTCCTCAGTCCTCATTAAGGCTTTGTCGAAAAACATCAAATCAAAAATCTTTACTAAAAATAAAACTGGCAAACAAGTGGTCTAAATAAATAAAGCAAGTTAACTTTGGGACATAATGATTATCAAGTCGAATGAGGAGAGAGGGTCATGTGTTGTTAGAGGTTTTGGAGATGAAGTAGAGCTGTGGTTTTCAACTGGTACAGGACCCACCATCACCCCAGTAATGTAAAATACTGTATTTTCCACACAGTTATTGTTGAATACAGATGGAATTAGCCTACAAAGCTGAAATCGTGACCATTTCAACAGGCTACACCACAAAAAGTTATCTTGAAGTGAAGTAAAATCTCCTTTGAGCCTTGATTTGAGTAGGTAAGTGAAGACGCTGCTGGTGAATAGGGGGGGGGGGGATAAATTGAAAGATATCAATTTGAAACTTTTGCCATAGATCAATGACATAAATGTGAGAAGAAAATGTATTGCAACTTTTCTGTCATTTTATGTTTTCGTATTAAAATATAAAAGATATTTTATGCATAAAAATGGCCAAAACTGCCTATTTTTTGGCGACAAAATCTAAATAATGCATAAAGCCAGGTTTAACTGTATCGTTTCATTTTGTTGTTACATTAGTTACAAAGATTTCTTCAGAGGGGATTTTGGAGTGTGTTTAGTTTTTGAATAACTAGTTATTAGTGAATAAATGCTTTTTTCAGGTTTCAAAACTCAATAAATCAGGCTAGGAAATAAATACTGAAAAAACAAACCTTCTAAATATTGTTCAGTACAAGACTGAAAAGTTTGGAGTCTGTAGGAGCTACTGAAGGTGAGATGTAGGAGAAAGAAGGTGAAAAAAAAAATACAATTTGAGAAAGTGGTCCTTGAAGTTACAATTTCCCATATTGTTCTATGGAGAAATGTTGAATTATTGAAATACTTACTGTAAAGATTAGGTAATTTATTTGGATAATAAAGCTCAATAATATACTTGAAATAACCTTTTTATTTTAATTTTAAATGCAACAATACTTATCCCACAGGCAGATTTTTTGGTAGTGCAAGTCAAATACACTTAATCTGAACTAATGAACCTATAATTCTTTGCAGTTTAATGTAGGGTTTAGTCAAAAAAATAGAAAGACTCAACCCACCAGTTGAGAACCACTAGCGCATCTCAAATGTAATGCTTTTTAAATTGCCATTTTAAAGTCCAAAGCCTTGTGATACACGTGTTCCGATATGATATGTATATGACAAAGTATTGCAATGAAACACTGTCCCAGCCCTACTGTCTACATGAGCTGAGAGGCTGTGGACGAAGAAGAGATATATAAATACAAAGTTTTTTGACCGATTTCTAAAAATAAATCCTGAAAACGCAAACAACAAGGCCCTGATTCCACATTCTGAGCCAGGGCCTACGTCGGGAGTGCATAGCTGGAGCATTAATAATACAAACTTGAAATAGAGTAGTCTTCCCCTGCTGTGTGGTATATTTCTCACATTTCTCTCCCTCTCGTCCTCCGCTGCTCTTCTACATGAGTGAGTTCAAATGCTGCACGTGCCCCACCGTGTTCAGCATGATGGCCCTCTGGTCCAGTATCTCCCGGTCCCGTGCCAGCGCTGCCCGCTCCTGCTCCACCAGGGCTCGGTCCCGCTGCAGGTCGGCCCTTTCCCTCTCCAGCCACATCCTCTCGGCCTGCACCGCGGCCCGGTCCCTCTGCACCGTGGCTCGCTCCTGCTCCACCATCTGCCTGTCCCGCTCCAGGGCCCCGCGCTCCCGCTCCAGAAGCCCCCACTCGCGGTGCAACGCCACGTTCGTCTCCGTCACGAAAGTCTCCGTCGTGAAGTCGGGCACGGTCGGCGCGGCGACACTGGGAGGAGGGATTTGGATCTGGACGGGAGGTGGGGCTTGGAGAGGAGGCGGGGCTTGGAGAGGAGGAGGTGGAGCAGGAGTGGGCGGGGTCTGGTGTCGAGTGGAGGGGCGCGGGGGTTTGTGGGGCGGGTCGTCGGGCTCGTTGCCGCGGGCGACGGGGTCCAGCAGGGGAGCGCTGTGGGACAGGCGGCCGTCCATGGCGTCGCTCATCAGATCGAACCAGGGCCAAGACGAGGGGTCCACAGAGCCCTCCATCCCGACGGGAGGAAACCTCAGGTCCTGGAGGAGGAACGGAGATCAGGTCACACCAGGACAGGGCTTTACCTTTTTCACCAACATTTTTTGCTAAAATAGAGTTAACACAAATATACCTACCATTTAGTAAAAATGTTTTACTTAGTTTACCCTGGTTTGCAATAATTTCCTTACATGGCATGGGCACAGGAAGTGACAAATGTAGCGGTTAACAATACAACTGTTGCCATATTGTGTTTGTGGAGTCAAATCCATGTGCAAGTTACCTTCTCCAGGACCTTCTCCATACAGGTCTCCAGGACCCGGGGGCGTGCAGGTCGGATCACAGCTGACCCTTCCCACCCTGGTCAAAAACTGTTTGACCCTCTCCCCTCAGGGAGGAGGCTACGGTCCATCCGGACCAGAACCTCCCGCCACAAAAAACAGCTTCTTTCCCTCCGCTATTAGGCTCATGAACACTCAATAACATTCAATAACATTCAATAACATTCAATAACATTCAATAACATTCAATAACATCCAATAACATCCAATAACATCCAATAACATCCAATAACATCCAATACCTTCGTATCAGAACCATGAACACTTAATAACTCTGTATCAGAGCCATGAACACTTAATAACTATGTATCAGTCTAATGTAAACTGAATAACCTGTTCCATTTACACTGCTCTATTTGCACTATGTGGTATGTCCACACTCACATTTGCTGCTAATCTGTAATTCACCATTTGCCATTTATGCTGCTGTCTTGTATTGTGTTAAGTTACTATTTTATTAGATTTTTTATCTTATTCTATTTTTATACATGCCTTATATTTAAGGTATATCCTTTATTTAATTTTTTCCATAGCTTATTATTTATCTTTAGTTTCATCTATATTTTATTTAGTACACCAAAGAAAATTCCTAGTCTGTGAAACCTTCATTGACAATGGCAATAAACTCTATTCTGATTCTGACCTTCTCTTTTAATGTTGAAAATATTAAAAGACAAAGAACAGGACGGTGTGGCGCGTGGTAAGACAAGCACTTGAGACTCATATTAACACTTGACTTACATGTTCAATGGGAGCTTCTGGCTTCCGCAGTCAGCCCCCCTATGCTAGCAGGCTTTGTACAGGTAGCGGGAAATAAAATGTAATGCTTTTTTTGTCCTTTTAATGTCCAAGTACAAATTTTTAACGCAACAAATGTCACAAATTAGTACATATTTAATATTAATTTCCATATTCAATAGAAAATTTGACAACTTTTGACCAGAAATACAGATATGATTTCTGCCAAACTCCAGTTTAGAAAATGAGTTGAACAATGTCATTATTTTCCAAAACTTCAGATTTATTGCCAGTTTCAATACTATTTAATGCTTTAAATTTATTTATTTGTATTTAATTTGAGTAACATATTAATAAAACATAGGTTGCAAAAGGAAAGGAATACAAAGTTGATATTCAAAAGGAGCAGGCAGAAGTTTATTGAACTTACAAGAATCCTACCCCTCATTTTCCATCATACAGTGTGTTACATCCACTAAGTTTATTAGATTTGAATGATATTTAAGGCTTTATATTTGACTCAATTCATTTGATGACTTAAGGCTTTTTAATGCCCCGCGGAAACCCTGCCATGATGCTAATGTTTCATGCTAGCTTCGAGTGCCGGTTTTTCATTCCTACTGGACAATCTGCTCATTTTGTCTGTGGCAAAACATCCATAAGGACATCATTTATTTGTGTGTGCTAAATGTGATTTTAGCCTGCTAGAAAATACCGCAAAAAAAAAAGAGTGAAAAAAAGGGATTCCCATAACAAGCTTCCATCCTGCTTGCTAGGCCACGCCCCCTAGTATGACCCGTTGCCGACTGTATATGGGAAATCGTCTGTACTTTTCTCCGCCGATCAAACCACTCGCTCTTGTTTTCATTCATTACTAGTTGGTCCAAAACAAACAGTTTCAGGACAAGTCTATTCACCACAAAACGGATCATGGTGGAGCGCGAATCATGGCACGGCACAAAATGTGAGTGAGAATGTGGAGAAAGTGTGGCTCTAGTTCATTTTACAGCAGTATGTTTTCATTTAGGCCCAAATCTCCACTAAACTACAGCCAAATGTAACCTACATTTTATATTAAATAAATAAAATCAGTCTGGTACCTTGTATCTTCTCTTGAGATTGTCCCATTTCTTGGCGAGTTGAACGGTGGAGATTTTCCCTTGTAGACCCAGCTCTCTCAGGATGGCTCTGAGAAGAGAAGTTTGAGTCACTACCACATAAATATCTTTGATTATATACTGTATACAGAAAAAAAAGATCACCTCCAGGCAGCTTTGGCAGTGTTTCTCCGTCCAGTGAATAAGGCCTCGTTTGCAGCTCTGAGTTTGATCAGATTCTGAGTGTCGTCCTCCGTCACTGAGAACAAGGAGCACATGTTTAAGCTCAAGTAGTGTTGGTACAACAGTGAATGTGGTACTTGTATAATATTTATATACAGTTGTGCTCAAAGGTTTACATCCCCTGGCAGAAAGTCAGGGTATGAATATGAACGATAACACAAAAACCTTTATTACACTCATAGTTAGTGGTTTGTGTGAAGCCATTTATTGTCAAAAAACCTGTTTGTTTACGCTTTTCAACTAGAGACTAGCCAAATGTCCCCGATCAAAACTTTACATATTGTGCATCTTGAAACAAACAAACATACATTTTTTTCCAGAGAGTCCTGTATTTCAGCTGAAGTGAGTTTTTTTTTGCTCCTGAACCATTTTCCTGGCAGTTGTTGAAGGTCATCTAAACGTTAGATCAGGGACATTTGAGTAGTTTCTGTTTCATTATGATTTCAAAAGAGTAAACTCAGTTCTTAGACAATAAATGGCTTCACACAAACCACTGACCATGAGTGGGAAAAAGACTTTTGTGTCATCATATGAAAAATGGCCAAAAGATTTAAAGGGAATGTAAACTTATGAGAACAACTGTAATTGCAAAGTTATGTATAAAACCTGCTGACAATGTTTTGAAATGAATATCATTCTTTTGTTAGTTCTGCTGCTGCACTAATAATAAAAAAAAAGATTAATTTCCAACAAATAAAAACCTTCAATGTAGCTGCTAATGCCTGTCTAACACTTCTGAGTGCAACAATAGTGAGATTTTATATATAGATTTTTATATTCCTTCCACCATGTATTACAGACCTGTGAAGACAGTCTGGGAGTCCGCGGTTTGGATGGCTCAAAATCCCCGGTCAAATCTGGATGGACCAATCATACAGTGCTGGAGGCGGGAGTTTGCGATATGTAACTTTCAGCTCCAGAATTTCCCAGTCTCGAACCACAACAATCAAGATGGCGGCCTCAATGGACCAAAGTTTTACCACTGTCTTATCTTCTGTGTTAAATGAGCAGGAATTGTTCTTAAAACCACAAAAACGGGCTGCGCTTAAGGCTTTTCTGTGTTTACGTCACATCCGCGTTTCTCTGATTGGTTTCCTCTGGGCTTGCTAGTTCCGCCTCGAGTCTTGATTTGAACTGCTGCCCCAACCGCGGACTCCCAGACTGTCTTCCCATGTATGTTATACATGGAGTAGTACTGTAATAAGCATGATTTCAAAAGTTAAATCTGGTGCAACACGGCCACAAAACAGCATATTTTATTTTGCAATCTGCACTAATTATTTAGAACCTGTCTTGATAAATGAACCTCTATGTTTGCGCCTGCCATGTCACAGCTTAATACCTTGTGGAAACCCTGACTGACTGATCACATAAAATAATATGAAACCACACGCTCTTCCTACTTCCACAATAATCAACTCTCACTTTTATACGACTGCTCTGTGGGCGACGACTCCTCTCCGTTCTCATCGATCAGCGTCACGTTCCCCTCCGCGTTTTGCACCAAACTCTGGTCGTGCTGCGCATTTTCCAAGGCGTTCCGCGAGACATGGCCCAGCTCCTGCGCGACACAGCGCCGGTCCTCCAGGGGGCAGTCTCCTCCTCCTCCGTCGTCCGCGGGGGGCAGAGGGGGCGGGGCAGAGGAGAGGTAGAGCGAGTCGTCGGCGTTGCTCCACACGGGCTCCACGATGGGCGCCTTCCCGAGCAGACGGCCCTCGAAGGCGTCAGTCATCAGCTGGAACCAGGGCCAGGCCGCGGGGTTCACCTGGCCCTCCATGCCCTGAGGGGGGAACTTCAGGTCCTGCGGGAGACAGGACGATTACAGAGTTAGGTCTGGCACAGGTTTGGTAAACTTGTGGGTTAAAAGAATTCTTCATTGACATTAAACTACTAAAACAAAATCTACAGCAGTTTCACTTCCTGATCCTCCAAGCAAACTGTCCTTAAGCCCCTCCCCTCCTTCTTCCTGTTTGTTGCATAGATATTGAATGAAATTAAAAAAAAAATGGCTGCTCCGTGCTGCTGTAGTGAGCTCTTATCTGATGTTTTTGAACAGATAAAGCTTTGCCAGAATTGCAGAGGTAAGGAAAGCTTGTAGGGACCATAGATAGTGAAAACAGTGGATGTATGGGACGTGGCTTTCCCCATCGCGCTCAGCATAGGTTAAAGGAGGCTCAAACATGCTGGAGTTGAGGTTTTTTTTGGAGCCGCTCCCATATTAAGTCTATGGCGAAAATAAATATGAAAATAGAGAGAGGAAAACAATAGAATCATGTAGCACACAACACTTGGAGGTAAGAATGACAAGTCTGTGTCCAATATGACTTAAAATGGGGCAAAAATAGTTTTGCAGAAATAGTCCGGAGCCTTCCCACAAATGCTAAAGGCCACGGAGCGATGTGTAAAACAAAAGTGTAAAACTAAAAGCCTACATTTAATTAGTATATTACTCTGTGGAGATGCATCAGGCCCAGATCATGTGTGTGGCCCATGTAAAAAAATAAAGGAGACATCGCAGGGAATTTATCCCACTATCTCTAACTTATACGGTAAGCGCCCTAACCCTTTCGCCAAAGCTCCAATGGCTGATGGGCCATGGCAAAGTGATGAAACTCCCGGGCCGAAATAATGCCCCAGCACGCCCCTGCCGTATGTATTTTTGTACGTGTAACATCAACCTGCCCAGGGACTACGGGTGGAAGTTAGCATTCTTTTGCTATAACCTGGCACATGGCATCTCTTCTTGTCATAGACTAATGTCATTTGTGCATTGTCCCTGATCAAATAAATAAAATAAATGGATGGATGGATGGATAAACTGGGGAAAGATTCAGAAATTACTCAAAGGTGCGTGAGTGGCTTGAAAGACGGCTCCAGATTTGTTTTTGATGAGAGAACATTGTAACAAGCAGATTTTGCCCCATTTCAAGATTAGTTCCATTGGTTATTATTTTACACTTTGGGTCTAATTAACTAAGCCAGCTGCAAAATTGCAAGTATTACTTAAAATTAGCACATTCTCAAATGTTGTACTTGATCATTATTTGACGGTTGACAGCAAACCTGCCATATTATAGTCTTATTAAAGTCTTCCTTTCTACAAACCAACATCATGCACATGTTTTTGAATATTGTCACCACTTTTGGACTCTATATGACAAAATAATTAGACCTTAGTTCATATGTGCCGACAAAGAAGACATTGAACTTTGTGACAGTTTTTGTTTCATGTGGATTGGTCCAGGAATTACAGAGAAATTAGCAATAAACTAAAGACTATAAATCTCAGCACCACCACAGAATTCTCAGCCGCCGTCCACTTCAGATTCTGTCTCTTTAGAAAGATGTGATGTCCCGAGAACGCAGCCTACTGAGAGGTAAATAGTTTGTGTGAGATGCTGACCTTAAACCTGGTCTTGAGATTGTCCCATTTCTTCGCGACTTGATCTGGTGTGATTTTCCCGGTGAGGCCCAGCTCTTTCACGACGCCCCTAAGAAAAAAAAAAACAAGAAATCTACCTTAGCCGCATGACAAACTCAAAAAGGCAACAGCAGAGCCACTCGTCCCCCTCACGTACCTCCAGGCCGGTCTCACTGTGTTCCTCTTTCCTGTGAACAGAGCTTCGTTCGACGCCCGTAACTCGATTAATCTCCGAGTGTCTTCCTCCGTCACTGGAACGACAACATGCACCTTTTTTATTGATCGCAAAGTCACAGTTTCATAAATATGGTAAACGACTGTACACCGGTGATTCTCAAACCAATCGCACAATATTTGATCATCCAAGTACGACCAGGCCTAGACCAAGATCAAATCAAGACTAAACTGGAGGTAAAAAATGTCTGAAATCAATATATTCTTCATTTACTTTTTCAGCTTTTGGGCCACTTTGCTCTCTGCGCATATATATTCATCTGGAAACAAATACTCAGTCTAATCTTTCCAATAAGGTTTTTAAATAAGTAAGTAAGTTTTACGTTCTCCATAGAACTATATTGGAAATTGGAAATTGAATTCCATTTTCTCACATTGTGGAACAACATCTCCACTTTAGTAGTTCTTACAGACTACAAACCTTCCAGTCTTGGACTAAACAATATTGTGAAGGTTTGTTCAGAGGGATTTTTCAATATTTAATTCCTAGCCTGATCTATTGAATTTTGACCCACAAAAACAAGGTGAAATTTTACAGATGTATTCGACAATAACTAGTTTATTCAAAAGCTAAACAAAATATCCCAAATCTTTGTAACCAAGACAGTCCCAATCAAATTAAACATCAGTTGAAAGATGGAAAAAATTCACAAATCAATAAAGTCTGAAACTGCAGCGCTGCAAAAACTTTATCTAGACATAAGTGAAATCTTAAAATAAGTAAATTTGCCATTGATTTGAGAAACCTGCCAGCTGGGCAAGTTTTATACACTTAAATTAAGAATAGGACATCAACATCACTCTTATTTCGATTATAATTTAATTGGAAAAAACTTCCCATTGGCAGATTTCTTGAAACTAGTTTCTCAAACCAATGGTAAATGTACTCATTTCAAGAAGACTCCACTTATTCCTAGGTGACGTTTTGTCGTGACATTGCCCCGACTCCAGATGAAATGCTGTATTTATTGCCCTCACACTTGTAGCTGTACTCGCTGCTCCGGTGCGTCTCGGCCAGGTTCCCCGCTCCGTTCTTCTCCACGTTCTCCACCAGGAGGTCGATCTCGCTCTCCGTCAGGAAGTCCGTCATGCCGCGGCTTCGTCTCTGCCTCTTTTTGGGCATCGGGGACACGGCTTCGCAGAACTCGTCGTCCTCGTCGATGATGGGCGTGAGCAGAGGAGCCGCTCCGGCCAGACGGCCGTCCATCGCCTCATTCATGCGGTAAATCCACGGCCACGAGCTCATGTTGGGGTCCACGCCGGGCGCAGGGAACTTCAGCTCCTTCAGACAGACAGAGAGACAAAGGGGAGAGTTTTACAGTTGTGCTCAAAAGTTTAGATACTGGCAGACTTTTAGATTTTTTTGGCCATTTTTCAAAGAATATGAATGACAAAAATATTTTTACATGCATTGTTAGCAGTTGTGTGCAGCTAAAACACTGTTTACTCTTTTCAAATCATAATGACAAGAGAAACTACTCAAATGTCCCTGATCTAAAGTTTACATGATCAGTTAGTGTTCAAGATTCCCCCCAAAAAAACACAAATAACTTCAGCTGAAATACAGGACTCTGTTGTCATTATGGTTTTAAAAAAGAGTAAAAAGCTTTTTACCCTTTTAAAATTTACAATAAATGGCTTCACATAAACACTAACCATGAGTGAATTTTCTTTCATATTCTCTGCAAAATTGCCAAAAACAATCAAACTTTCTTCCAGGGAATGTAAACTTATGAGCACAACTGTATATTGAACTAGAAGGGCATTAGGGCATGTAATAAAGATTGAATGGAATATTAGATCTCCAGTCTCATATTGGGTTTTTTAAATCTTCAGGGCCACGGTTACATATCATCGTAGGCAAAGATTCTTTAGTCTTCATCTGTACTCTGTAGTTGAAGTATTGGACGTTTCGCTCTTCATCCAAAGAGCTCTGTTACATATCATGGGTTGCAAAGTAAATTTAGCATTTTATTGGTTGTTTTTTTATGGTAATCGGTTAATCCGCAGATTATTTTTATGATTAATCGATAAATCATTTGGTGTATTCTTCTAAATGTATTTTTTTCATCACATGGATCTTAAGCGACGCAGTTTGCGGACGTCTTGATAGAGTTTACTTAAAGGTAATGTCTGTAGGATGCTCTTAGCACAAGTCCCCTCAAAAGACAAGTCTGTAGAGCACCACAACAACAGTTACAATGTAAGGGGCATCTCCATGGCAACAGGCCACAGAGCAGTGAGGGCGCACCTTGTATTTCCTCTTCAGATTGTCCCACTTCTTTGCCAACTGCTCCGTGGACACTTTCCCTTGAAGCCCCATCTCGAACAGGATGGCTCTGAAACAAACACGGGCAGGTTGTAGAGCAATCAGATAATTTAGCAAATATATTAAAATCATAATATAAATAGTTGTTCGAGTCTTCACCTCCAGGCCGGTTTGGCTGTGTTCCTTCGTCCCGTGAAAAGTGCTTCATTTGCAGCTCGGAGCTTGATTAATTTTTCTGTTTCGTTGTCAGTCACTGTTGAAATATAAAACCGTTGAAATATTTTCTGCTGGTTTTTCTCAGAAAAGATATTCGCCTTCATGGATTACAGCGTCTTGTTACACGCTTCACGCACGCCACGTACAAAATATGTCAATGTTTGTGAATGGATACGCATGGGAAACATGTTGGACTTCCTGGTAAAGTCGGACACGCTGCACAACAAAATGTCATCACATACCCATCGTAAAGGCGGGGTTTGGTCTTGTTTCTAGTGTGGTATTGAAAAATGTTTTAGGTATGGTACCAATGGTATTGGGGGAAAATAATGTACAGAAAACTGGTACTAAGGATGGGTTTAAAAAAAATCTGTCTTTTTGCATTTGGAAGAGGAGGGTTCAGGCTTTAAAATGAGCCCAGCCACGTTCGTCTAGGCCTCTGGCAGGCGGTGTATAGTCGCGTTGAAAATTTGTGTCCAAAAGGCTAAGTTACAATTTTACTAAACTGCTGACTCTGTACTTTACACAATCGCCCAGGGATTTTGAACAGTACTAGGTAAAACTTGTTTTGTTTTTTTGCCTGTTTAGATCGAACCTGGAGGGCAAAGGTCAGGAGTTACATTTGTGCAAAAATGAGCAAATCTATGGGGTAACATTTGGTGCAAAAAATATATTTTTTTGTTTTCTAAAAGATTCAAAAATATGGAGAATAAACACAGATGGCTCATAGAAGGTCAGGTTTATTGGTACTGCGTGATATCCTTAACGGAATTGAAAATCATGTTCCCTCCAGAGACATCACTTTATTGTTTCAGCTCAAATAAATGATGAAAAAAATAATATTATGGAATAAATTACCATTATGGTTCTGTTTTATGATCATTGATGACCAATAATTTAGAATCATTAAAGTACTGATATCGAAAACTTAGCCCTAACTGTGACTGACCACATAATAGAATAATCGGTCCCATACTTTTGTAGGAGCACTCGGAGATCCTCCTCCAGCCCAGGGCCGGTCCCTCCGCTGAGGTCAGGGCTGGTCTCCTGCTCCTGCGGCTCATGCTCACAGACTCGTCCATCTCCGTCTTGATGAGGAACTCCAGAATGTCCTGGTTCTCCTGGCTCTGACTCTGCGCCTGGATCTGGTTCTGGTTTTGGATCTGGGCCTGGTTCTGGTTGTGGTCGGGTTCAGGGTCTGCGCTGAGGACCATGTGGCTGTTGAAGAGGCGTCCGTGCATGGCCTCTTCCATCATGTGAAACCAGGGCCAGGACTCCACCACCCCAGAGACGTCCTGCCCCTGGTATGGCTGCTTCAGGTCCTAAACACACCCAGAAACAGAGGGGAAACTTTAGACTTGATTCAAAAACTCTGCTGAGCAAACCACAAAGTCCTCTGTCGACACCAAACATCCCCGTGCTTCTCTGTTGTCTCAGGTGTATAATTTTCTAACTCTCTCGTTTCTTTCACTTTACTTCAAGTAAAGTTTGGCCTGTATTTTACCTTATATTTTGTCCGAAGATTGTCCCATTTCTTTGCAATCTGATCTGGGGTCAGTTTCCCCTCAAGCCCCAGCGCTTTTAAAATTATACTAGAAACAGAAAACAGAAAAACAGAAACATGAAGTCAATATTAACTTCCACTTACAATACATTTTGATAGAAGGCTCTGGAGAGAAAAAACTGCCTCGACCTCTTTTACGTAAGACCTTCATGTGCTAAAGCAGAGCCGGTAATCGATTTAAAGAAAGAAATTAACCAATTAATCGCAAATCAACAGAATTTAGCCCAAAGGTTTTTCCATGGAGGGCCAAAATGTTAAAGTATAAACAAGTGAAAGGCCAAGCGCAATACTGTTAGGCACAAAGAAGGACCAAATACGTTTTGTTATTACTCAGTGTGGCTTAATTTGTGAGATTTTGAGTAGGACATGTGATTTTGGTGTCACGACAGACAGTCTATTCAGAAATGAATCAAAGTACGCTCCAAAAAAAAAGACATCTTAACTCTTCTGGGACCATGGGCATTTTTTTTGTATTATTTTTGCCTGGTATTTATTTTGTTTTATGTCTTCTAAAACACCTCCTCATGATGAGCATTAACGCGATAATTGTCCCGGACCTAGTTAAAAGTAATTGACATGGAATTAGCTGATAATTCCAATCACATAATTTGGACATAATTCGCATCATTGTTCCTAATCAGTGTTTCTGACCTCCAGGCGATCTTAGCGGAGTTCCTCTTCCCCGTGAAAAGAGCCTCGTTGGACGCCCTGAACTCGATCAGGCGCTTCACGTCGTCCTCAGTCACTGCAGCAGAATACAGCACAGAAACACACGGGCAAAATTTATCAAGATGAACATTTCAGATCGCAAGAATGAAAACGTTTAGGAAGAATAGAATAGAATAGAAATACTTTATTGATCCACATGGGAAATTCATCAATTGCTGCAGCTCCAAAAAATAGTAAAGCAAGAAATACAAGGAAACTATTCTTATGAATTATTAAAAAACGAATTAATAAGATGCTAATTGATTGATGTTCTTTCTTTAGTGGGTAGTGTGGGATTAAATAAAATTTACTTCTTGTCACTCTTTTTTTGGATGTGTAAATTTGTGAACTGACTTCATACTGATTTGTGATGGCCTTTACGCTGCACTTTGTTTTGTGTAGCTTTATGGTACGTTCAGACCAAAGGCTTTTTGGGCGGCAAAAACGCTCAAAGCGCCAGATTTGGACGCTTGTGACAATTGTAACACGCTCAGGACACGTGTTGGGAGGGGCTTCTCTGTTGCCGACAATGACAAATCCCTTCTACGTGGTTGTGCCCTGAGCCACAGTGAAGCAATATTTCCCTCATCTCAGGGCACTTTTTAACCCACAGTGGGCTAAAATGGCAGTATGATTCATAAGAGAGCATAGACAGAAGGATGCAAATTCTGTAAATGTGATGTTACGGTGAGGGAACTGCGACATTAGCTCCTCCTCCATTGTTTTCGTTGTTTTCCTGCTTCTTCCTGGATTCATCCCGGGGCGTGAAATGCGTCATTGCGTTACTAAAGCGAGCCTCTCTGATTGGCTTTCTCCGCAAGTTTAGATTATTGAACTTTTGCGTCTGCCGCTTCTTGAAACGCAAGAAAAGCTTCAGACACGGTGCTAGTTGTTTGGAAGATATACAAATTTACAATATCGAGTACATCTTCAAAGTGAGGAAATTAACACCAGTCACACCATACTCAGTGGTGACGGAATCGAGGCTGGCATTCTGCGCCATCAGCCTCTTCCACCACCACCACCAACCATTGACTCTGTCGCTCTCATTCCTATTGTACATTTTTTTTTGTGGTAGGGGAAATAGGAGCACCTGAAGGAAACCTACGCAGACACGAGGAGAACGTGCAAACTCCACACAGAAAGGCCCGTTCCAGCCTGGGAATCGGAACCCAGGACCTTGTTACTGTGTAGCATGAGCGTGAATCGCTGCGTCACATAGTTCGTAGCGATTTAATGCAAAACTAAGCTCTGTAGCCTGGAGTTGTCCTACCTTGCTGGTGTGAAACTGCACAACTGCATAACACCGAAACCATGGCAACCAAGTTAATTCAGAAAATGGCAATTTCACAGCATCACCAAATGTATTACTGTACTCACCAACTAATCACAAGTTCTTTGACAGACTACTACACCATGTAAGGCAGAAATGTATATTAATCCATTTAGTTAAGTTCCCATAGATATCAAAGAGGCCGCTACAACTTATTTTGAAAGCTTAACCTACTACTTTAAGTAGGAAACCAACTGGATAACTTTGTGACTATTAGAAGCAATTTGTAGCTAGCTGCATAGAAACATTAAACTAGTGGTAAATACTTACTTTTATATGAATTTTCAGTGAATTGAGGCAATGCACCCAGCGGAGGCTCCATGGACAGAATCTGAGCTGTCATGACTCGAGTTTAGGGCCAACGCGAGGAAGGAAGCGAGCGAGGAAAGGAAACGAGGAAACGAGGAGCTTGAGGAGTCCTTACATTTGGGTCTAAACTCGACTACATTGCTACGTTTACGCCCTTCTACCATAACTAGGGCTACTGCGGTACAGTTTCCATTGTGAAAGAGGCTTGTGACGGAGATTAGACACAACTTTGACGCGCTAAGCTAACTCCCCCATGCAAAAGTAACGGGGATGCTAACACATGCTAACAAAACAACTGGGGGATGAGCGATTAAACTCTTCCTAAAAGCGCTTTTTTGTGGTGCACGCGATGACTATCCACGGGGAAGGGTTACAAATATAATATACAGCCCTTCAAGTCATCAATAACGCTGTAAATGAAGATAGAAGCTACACCGGAGGAAGCTAGCTAACATCCAGCTTTTACCACTGCAGCCGCGATGAAGGCGGGGACATTTGGGTAAACCCCGCCCCGCTGTGACATGAGCGTCCTCGAGTGAGCGCACACCCGGAAAGTTAACTTTGAATCCTTTTTTACCGTGTTTTTACTGTGTTGACGAGTCAAATACACTAACACATTCTGTCATGCTCTTTTATCGACTTAAAATAACGAATGTTGCTTAGGCTATTTCTGTTCTGTTCTTGAATCACACATGAAATGAATAAATAAATAAACTTTGATTTATCATTACATTTCCATCATATTCAAAACTGGTGGCACTTGTGTAAAATTATGTAACTGAAATGGAATAATTTTGTGGGGGAAAAGGCCTTTGTCCATCTAAAAAGTTATTTTAATCACATTCCAAGATCTCGGCTCTAGGTTTGGACTCATCTGTGCTACCACATAAACAAAAGAGGACACAATAAATAGCTGCTTAGTTAGAAAAATTATATTTATATTTACATCATTATGAAAGGAGTGACGTAAGGCATGTCTTTACAACAGTTACAGAGATTGGTCTCAAAACATTTGATTAACTAGAGGGGCTGCAAAATAATCAACAGCATTTCTCAATACATGACCAAAACATAGGTTTTTTTTAATATATATATTTCTTTAATTAATTGTGCAGCCCCAATAGTCTTTACAAACACAGATCTATTGAAATACAAAGGAAATGAGGTATAAATCAAGAAAATGTAACAAAACATATTTCATACATTATGTTTTACTCACTTTTTGTCTCCAGTTCTAGTCAAAAGTGTATGGCATTTTGGCAACACTTCAGAAAGTATATGGTTAAAATGAATGTAATATGTACTTCCAGAACAACAGCTGATTTACCGATGGATGGACATTCTACAGATTTACCAAAACAATTTTCGTTTTTACAGTTTCTCTGCCAGTTTTTGAACTAAAGTCGCAAACCTCTGCCTGGTCTCTTCTTGGTCCGCTTCCGATGTCAATATCCGAATAACTTTATTCGTCAAATCATCGCATTTTTCTGAAACATCCATATGTTCCTCCCCTGTAGCCGCCTCGCCATCTCCAGCTGCATCTTTCTCCTTTTCAGCTCCAGTGACAGCGACTATCCTGGGACCACTTAGCTGTTCTTGATGCCTTTCGAAGTCCTCCTTGGCCTGGTCTAGAAAGACCTTATCCCTTTCGAAAATGGCCCGGTCGCGGTCTAGATACGCCCTATCACGATCCAAAAGGAGTCTATCCCTTTCCACTCCGGCTTTCTCGCGCTCTAAATCTGCCCTGTTTTTGTCCAGCACGGCCTTGTCGCGTTCAATTTCGATCCTATTCAAATCTAGCGTCTGTCGGTCTTCGTTCAGCTGCTCCCTCTCACTTTCCAGATTGATCAGCTCCTTGTCAAACGCTGCTTGTTCTTTCTCTAGGGTTCGCTTCTCTCTCTTCAACTCCGCAAGCTTTTTATGCACCTCTGCAAGTTGCAAAGCGACATTTTGACTCGACGCCATGCAGTTTTTGTTGACATTTGAACCCGTCGAGTCTGGAAGCAAAGTCGCGTACAGTAATGTGGTTGGTCGGACATTTTGTGTGTTATTATTTGTACTATTATTAGCGACCGTTTTGGCTTGCACAACGATGCCGGGGCTCGATGTGGGAGGGCCTTTACTTGTGACTGACGCTGTCGAATCCGGGAGGAGTGTCGCATATAGCACCGGAGGTTGGGTATTCTGTTGTTGTTGCGTTTTGTCAGGGACAGTTTTCGGCACGGATGGCACACTTTCGAGCACTTTGACGGTAACTTTAGGGGCCTGCTGCGGAGATTCGTCGGGTGTTTTGGTTTGTTCGTAGTTGCCGCTTTTGTCGATCATTTCAACGTCTTCTTCCTGCTCAATAGGAGCCATTTCGATCACGTTTAAAGCAGTCAATATTTCTTCAGAGTCGGACGAAGGGCGGAGAGGCAGGTCGGCTTCCTGTTTTTCATCGTCGATGGGTAAAGGCTGGATGACTTTAGCAGCGTTGTCCAATCTGCCGCTAACTGCATCATCCATCAAAAAGTACCAAGGCCAGGACTTGGGGTTCTTTGGCGTCTCGCCTTCAGGAGGGTTTTTGATCACCTAAGAAATAAAGCAACCATTACATTATAGAATACAGTGGAGTTCATATTTCTCTTATGCTAAAATCTACACGTAGGGTTTAGTAAATCAGGCAGTTTGAATAAAGAATGACCTTTTTGCATCATGGGCATTTACTGCAGATCTAAATTTGGATGTTAATGTTGATGAAAAACTGATCAGACAGCTACATAATTAAATACAAACATTTAAACGAGTTTCCAGAGAGATCTTGTTGAGACATTTTATAGTGCTACTTTAGTCCAAGTCTGGATCTAGTCCTGTTTCACACAGGCCTGATTTAGTCCTTAGTCCAGGTTTAATCTTGGGCCCAATACGTGAAGTTTGAGGCAGTTCCTCCTTTTCCTCTCCGCTGTTGTGTTGCACCATTTTTTATCTCCGATTGGTTAAAAATCTCAAGCGATTGAGAGATAACTTTCAGCAGTTTAATCCAGCTTTTTTAATTAAGCGCTGCAATAGACAGGCTTAGTTTGATCCAAATTGAACTAGTTTGGACCTGGTTTAGATCTTGGTTTAAACTTGTCAAACCAGGTCAAAGAGAACAAACACTTCTGCATTGTAAAGTTCTTACCCTGTACTTTTGATTCAAGTTGTCCCATTTCTTCTTGAGTTGACGTGCTGACATCAGTCCCTGGAGCCCCATTTCCCTTTTTATTGCTCTGTGGATCAATAAATAACACATGATAAAACATTACTGATCATAATAATACATTACAAAAAGGTAAAGTTGAAATCGTAGAGTAGAAATTAAAATCAAATTACTTTGCATATTTTTGTTTTTATTTCTAAAAATCTTTCCTTTTACCAAAGCCTTCTAAATGGTCAAGTTGGTCAACAGATGTCTCTCTTTATTTTTGAGATATTAGTGCCACTAGCTGCTCCAAAACTTTTTTCTTTTGCCATTTCATTATCATTATTATCGCCAATCAACAAACAAACAGGTCACGCCACGTTTCTCCAATGGATTTGCTTTGTGCACGTTAGTCCCACATTGAAATTTAACCTCAACGGAAGCAATATCACACCGTCTAATGAAATACCTGGAGTGAGATAAAAAGGCAGCTACATGGACTCACCTCCAGCCTCTCATAGCGGAGTTCTTCCTCCCAGTGAAAATTGCCGCGTTACTGGATCTCAGAAGAATCAGCTGCTGTATGTCTCGGTCCGTCACTGGAAACAAAGAACTTTTTTTTTTAGCTAAACATGCCCCAAAAGCGACCACAAAATAAATATACACGCATCAAACATAACATTTAATGATTACAACCACTGGCAGAAGCGAACACAGACTCATGGCTCCAGTTGGAAGGAAATATTATGACCAAGTCAAGTTTCTGTGAGAGATTGTTTAAAACTGGGCTTTGTGCTGCTCTTTTATATTAGTCCTGATTTAGTGTGGGTCTTGTGGGAAAGTTACTTTTTTTTGCAGTGCCACAGTTTGCTCTCTTGACATATAAACCTTTACCTGGAAACAAATAAATGACCTAATCTTCACAATAAGCAGTGTAATTGTTGCACTGTGGCAACAACATCAGCACTTCAGTTGCTTCTACACACATCAAAGTTTCCAGCCTCGTCTTTTGTCAATATTTGTCAATATTTAATTCCTGTCCTGATTTGTTGAATTTTGAACTCCAAAAAACAACGTAGGCAAAGATTCTTCAGTCTTCATCTGTACTCTGTAGTGTATGACGTTTCGCTCTTTATCAAAAGAACTTCGTCAGCAAATGAGGCAGAATTTCTATTTACAGATTTATACACTAGTAACTAGCTTATTCAAACCTGAAAAAGATATCCAAAATCCACTCTGAACAAATCTTTGCAAATAATATGTCAACAAAATGAAACCATGAATTTTAATCTGGCTTTGTCCATTATTTAATGCTTCATTTTTTACATTAAAACATAAAATGACGGAAAACGTACAATACATTTATTTCTCATATTTATGTTAGTAATCTACAGCTAAAGTTACAAATTGTTGTTTCTCAATTTAATTATTGGCCCTATTTAGCTGCAGCGTCTCGTCTTAATGGAAAGAAAGAACTAGCACTAAACACAACATTTATAATAATCCACTTGTACAGGACATAGTGGTAAAAGTATCGTATGTAATTGCAGTGTGGTAGATAGATGGACACGTCTTGCTAAATTAAACGGTAAACATTAACGTCGTGAAGACACATCAAACGATTAATCTCATAATCTTGTGTAAAACTCGCATTTGTCATAGTTATGTCAAGTCATGTGAACAGAGAAAACGGACAGTAAACGCATAAAAAGTAAAGAAATACGAAAAAATTACTTTTGTATGTGTTCGCCATGTTGCGTCCTCTTCCCAAACATCCGGCAGAGTGGAGGAGAGAGAAAGAGAAAGTGCAGCGCCACCTGCAGGACGGGGGTACAAAATTAAACCCACATTTTTATTATCGTTTTTTTATTGAACATAAATTGTAAATACAGAATAAATGTACATAAAAGTGCAGCATAAAGTGCAGTGAATTTACAGATAATGATGCACAGGCCCAGGATAAAACAAAACGAAACAGAAAACAACAACAACAACAAATTAAAATGAACAAAAGTAAGTAGATAAGTAAAGATTATTTATAAAGCGCTTTTCACAGATAAAAATCACAAAGTAGACCAGGGAAACAGTGTATAGTGAATAAATGATACAGGGAGACAAGGGATTTACATATATAAATGAGTATATATTTTGGCAGCCTTTTGGTTTGTTATATATTTTATGGTTTTAATGTATTGTAATATTTCACATTCGAAGTGAAGTCTAAATTAAACCCACAAGGCTCAGCAATATGGAGGACTAAAACTGACAAAATAATCAATCAATCAATCAATCAATCAATGCCCACACTGGCAAGATATCACTACAAAGAGATTAAAAATTATAATAATTATTATTAAACCTCTATTTTGTGCTTAAAACCAAAAACTAAATCTTTATTATTATTTTATGTCTGCGTTATTAAGTTATTCATTAATTTAAAATAATAATAAATTTACATTTTACAAAAGAGAGGTTTAATAATAATGATTTTTTTTAATGTCAGCATTTGTTGCAATAATTATAATTATTATTTGGACATTGTATTTATTTATTTGTCAGTTTAGTCCTCCATACGGCAAGATTCGCAAATACAAAATAAACGACTCTCTGGACTCAACCGCTTTGGTGCTGTCAACAACGACACATTACTGCCCTCTGCTGGATTCTGTTGTCAGTTCCCAGTTATCTTAAAACTATATCGCGATGAACATCCACCTGGCCTCAATACTATTTTGTGCACATACTACTTCGTTATTCTCTTAAAAACGCATTAATACAGCATGCTAAGTTACAGTTACAGTTACCATCTACTCGAATGTTCCACTTTTACAAATCTCTGTGAGCCGTGAACACACCATTGACCCGGAAGTTTGCCTCAGCCTTCTCCTGGCGACGCTGCTCTGTTGTTGTGAACGGTTATCTCCTTTGTCATCATAAAATAAACCACAATTGGACAGTAAAAATGGTAACTATCGCATGACAAATTGCTATATTTAATCTCATAGTAAAGGCCTGTTCTTCTTGTGATCGTAACTAAATGTACTAAATGTATGAATGGCTTGCTCATTGTTCGTTTGCTTGTGCTGTTCTCATCACGAAGGCTGAAGTAGAAGAAACTCTAAAGAGGATTCAAAGCCAGAAAGGGGTCCAGGGCGTTGTTATAGCCAACTCAGAAGGTAATATCATGGGTCATGTTTTTGTACCATGTATCACATAGTATTTATAGTTTGTTTTTGTCACACTGTTTTGTCACATGCATGGCCGTGACTCGTAGTAAGATCAAGCAAATTCTCACATTATTTTAGATTGTACTATATTGATTTTTGTTTTGTTTTAGGGTACTCATTTTCTGCATGTTATAATGGTGGTTGCAGATATGTCTCTTAATTAAAAGATAAGCACCCAGCCACCCACTGTGGGTCATGTGGCTGTTGCTTTTCTGGATACAATGCAGTTTGTTGTCTTCAGTAAACACAGGCCTTGCGCTGATCAACTAAAATGCCTCAAGGATTTGGTATACCATGATATGATTTTCATCATTAGTAAAGAACTAAAATATGTACAATAATAATAATATTGGGGCTGCAGCTATATTTTTGTAATCGATTAATCGAGTACTCTGTAAATTACTTTTGTGTTTATAAACTAGCTATATCAATAGTGACCTAAGCATTTAGTATAAACAGCTTGTCTGCTGTAATTTTGGATCGCTCTATGAGTTGGTTTGTCTGAAAATATATCTAAACCTAGCCCTAACCCTAACCATAAAGATTTCCCTGTTCCTAAACTTAATTTTTGTCCCGAGCCGACTACCTAGCACAACTGACCCCTGATTGGCTGCTGTAACATTGGTCCTGGGCAAACAACATGACATTGGCCCAGGACTCTTAATTACTTGGTGATATCAGGAGCATCATTAACTCATAATCCAGGCAAAAATACATTACCTTGTAGAGGCTCTTACAGAAGTGGCATTCACGTGAGGATGTTTTCTGTTCAGGTGCTGCAGCATCGAGGGAGTAGTTTATGGCTAAATCCATTTTACAGTATACACTGGACTACGTTGTCCGCCCTACGAAGGGGAAAATGGTCCCACGCTTTAGACATTTTCTGTCTTTTTCGCACTCCACCGGTGTCCACGTTTTTCGCTAGAGAGAAAATGAAATTGCCACTTCAAATCATCACATCAAATCTTTAAAATGATGCGCGTCAATTATTTCAGTCCGGGTGAAACATGACACTGCCGGAGCTGCAGCCGTCTACGAAGTGTCAGTGATACGAGAGTAGAGCCATTTAAAGTAAGCACACTTTAGTGACATGAACTAAACAAAGCCTCGAGGCAGAGAATTTTCAAAATGTTGTCCTAACACGTTGGCATCAAAATAAAGTGTGCCTGCGGTTTCATTCACCCTCTCATTATGAGTAATTCTTTGCGCCCTGGGATCAGACTGCTTATACTGTTTTGCACCAGGCGAGCACGATACACATTTATAACAAATATGTGTAATGTATTCTAGATGTACAGTGACGGCAAAATAAACGTATTTCAGACAACATTTTAGCTTTGTTTGTATTTTCTCTGACTCCGGATCTAACTTGATGAAGTTGTAATTTTATTATTTACGGTTTTGCAGGAATTCCTATCAAGTCGACTCTAGACAACTCCAGCACGGTGCAGTACGCAGGTTTGATCCACCAGCTGCTACTGAAGGCCAGGAGCACGGTGCGCGACATCGACCCTCAGAACGACCTCACGTTCCTTCGTGTTCGCTCCAAGAAGCACGAGATCATGATAGCACCAGGTAAAGCATGCATGATTACAAAAACTAATTCAATATATTGTGTTTTTCATATGTTTTCTTGTCATCTCCACAGATAAAGACTACTTTTTAATTGTGATTCAGAATCCTTCGGACTGAAAATGTAGCCTGCCACTGAATTTGCTGGTCATCCTGTCAAGTCAATGTGTTTTATTTCAAGATGAAGACTTAAAAAAATAATTGAGAGCTAAATATGATGCTTAAAGAGCAACTAAAACCCAAATCTACTTTTTATTTGCTCATAAACTGTTTAAAATTGTGTTTCATAGAGCTATCTACATGTCCTTGTCATTATTTTGACATGTTAGTGCATATTAGTAGAAATCTTCATTTTTGTTGCTCCATCTTGAGGCTAAACGACTATATTGCAATTGGCTCTGACGGCATCTGTGAGTTGAGCAAAGTTTTGCCTACGTCCGCGATCCTACTCCAATGGAATATAAAAGGGCTCAGTCTGGCAGAGTTGGAGTTGGAATAGCGAGAGAGCAGGCTTCTTCGGGATGGAGCGGCGCCACGCCTGGATGATCGAGAGTAGAGCGCAACAAGGGTGGAGAGAAACTAGACACAAAATGCTCAAGAAGTCAGTATTACAAGGATTGTTTTTTGGGAAAGGTGCTCTTTGGTGTTTGGGGAACAGAAACTTGAGAGAAAAAAAACAAAGGGGAAAGGGAATCTTATTTGTAAAGCGCTTTTCATATGACTCAAGTCACACCCAAAGCTTCACACATGTAGGGGGGGGGGGGGGGGTTCTTTATTTC
>OMNZ01100251.1:2643-20217 GCA_900303255.1 Lesueurigobius sanzi | reverse complement strand
CTAAACTAGGTCTAAACCAGGACTGAACTAGGTCTAAACCAGGACTAAACTAGGTCTAAACCACAACTAAACCAGGACTAAACTAAGACTAAACTAGGTCTAAACCAGGACTAAACTAAGTCTAAACCACAACTAAACCAGGACTAAACTAAGTCTAAACCATGACTAAACTACTGTAGGTCTAAACCAGAACTACACTAAGTCTAAACCAGGACTAAAGTAGGTCTAAACCACAACTAAACCAGGACTAAACTACTGTAGGTCTAAACCAGGACAAAACCACAACTCAACCAGGTCTAAACCAGGACTAAATCACAACTAAACCAGGACTAAACTAAGTCTAAACCAGAACTAAACCAGGTCTAAACCACAACTAAACCAGGACTAAACTAAGTCTAAAACATGGCTAAACTAGGTCTAAACCAGGACTAAACCAGGTCTAAACCACAACTAAACTAGGACTAAACTACTGTAGGTCTAAACCAGAACTACACTAAGTCTAAACCAGGACTAAACTAGGTCTAAACCAGGACTGAACTAGGTCTAAACCAGGACTAAACCAGGACTAAACCAGGACTAAACTAGGTGTAAACCAGTTCATCCTAGAGAGGTCACTTCGAAATAAGTAGAAAGCACAGATACAGGCTCCGAAATGTACTGAAGTAAAAGTAAGTATTTATCATAAAATTTACCTGAGTAGAGTAAAAGTACCTATAATTTGTACTTTTTACTTGTACTTTTTACTTCGTAACTTTCCACCACTGATATCATGTGATTCTAATTGTTCATTCACAAAGGAACGGGATTTAAAGTGACAATTGAGGGTTAAAAACATTATTTTGAGTACCTTACAATAGTATTTCACATTTTAAAGAAAAGGCAGGAAGGAGGGAGAGGATTTTAAAATGCAGAGCGAGTGATGAATTATGGCGTCAAACATGTGGAGGGCAGTTTTGTGTTTCATCCATGATGCAATAAAATCCAGGAAATAGATCAAGGCCCCATTGGTCAAAGATTTGGCAACAGGGATTAATGATTAGTTGCTGAAATCAAAATCAAAGAGAGATCAAAATTCCCAGGCGGTTAATTAGATAGATTCAAAATCATAAAAGTACTAAGAAGAACTAATGAATATAAATAAATAGGACACATACATCTATAACTATAGATCAACTATAGCCCCCAGTTAGCCCCTCCCACATACGGATGCATTATATAGCCTTATCGCTCTGGGCAAAAATGACTTTCTAAGTCTGTCGGTGGAGCAGGAGAGCGAGAGCAGCATCTCACTAAAGGAGCTCCTCTGCCTCATCACCAGCTCATGCAGGGGGTGGTCCCAGTTGTCCATCACAGAGAACAGTTTTTCCAGGGTTTTCATCTCCACTACAGAGTCCTGGTCAGCTCCATTTAAACCAATTATAGAGTCTCTTTAATTTTTAATACGTTTCTCAGGAGTCAGGACCCAAAAACAGAACACAGTGGGGAAACTGCTGTTCACTAACTGATAGCCACAACAAACTTGCATCCTGACTGCTCCAGGACAAGCTCCACCAGCTCATCGTGCCTGACTCCCTCTGGATCACTGACTTCCTGATGGAGCATGTGTGACTGAGGAAGATTATCAACACAGTACACAATGTCCCCCAGGGCTGTGTTCTGTACACCAATGGTTGCACGTCCAGCCACCAGCCACAGTTAAACTGAGTTTGCGGACGCCCTCACCCTCATCAGGCTCACCTCAGACGGTGATGAGTGGACCGGCTTATTTATTACATATATATATCTTTATCTTATTCTATTTTATGCATGCCTGCATAGTTTGTTTTTATAGTTTATTAGTTCCCATTATTACAAGTTTATGTTTCATGTTGCACCAAAGAAAATTAATCTCTTCACTGACAATGGCACTAAAGTTGTGATATGAATGAATGAATAGTACTTTATTGATCTCACAATGGAGAAATTCACTTGATGAGAGAGAGCATCCGGCAGCACACCTCTTTCATGTGCGCCATTCTGTAACACAAAAGAGTTAGAGAATTACAGGAGTTACACACATCACAGGGCATTACATACATACAGAACGTACAACATCACGTGACATGACATAATAGGATAACAAAACATTGCAGAACGAACTCGTGCAGGCTTTTGATGTGGATTGGGGGTGGGTCAGAGGTCGAGAGGCGGGTTGAGAAAGAAGAAAAGAGGAGTTAGAGGATAATAGCTTTATCTTACATTCCCACTTTTGGGCCTGGTTCCTCCTACGAAGAAAAGAACATGATGCTGCTTGGTTTATGTTTAATAGTATCATTGTTGTTGCTGATATCGCTAAAATAATTTAGTAATAGTCACTGTTTGCACTTGCAATCAACTCTTTAATACACACCAAAGTGTATCTAAACGTTTTACTGAAATAAACTGTTTATTTTAGGTCAAATAAGACCTAGCTATTCTCTATTAGACTATTAAGGAGTACATATAGCCTGAAAGATTCCATTGTGCATATAACCCATTTTTAGGATGACTTAATAAGGCATCTGGACTTTTGTGTGTTGGCATGGTGCAGCAGTTCTCATGTGATCAGATGAAGGACCCTGGGTACATTTGGGTAATGGTTTAGGGTAATGTTCCCAAAGCACCGGTCTTTGTGCTGACTCAAGGAAGTGAGGTCAGCCACATGTAAAAACTGTTTATTTAAATCTGAGGGTGGGACTTTGTCATTCTTACATAATTGTATTTTAGTATATTTATTTAGTGACGAAAGGGCTCTGGAGGCATATTGGGTCTGTCTCCAAGACAACTAAAGCTTGTCTTAGTTTGTGTTTCCAAATAACGTAGACTTTAGCAATGGAACATCACCTTGTTGAGATCTAGTTAGCTGTTTAACTCCAGGCAGTTGTTAGGTTAGAAGACAGATAAGTGCTAATTTAACAATCATTTTCCAGATTTATATCCTGCTAATGTTTGCATTGTTATATAAATCTGTTTTGTGACGTTTTAGCAATGGCTGATTTCAAGGTTATATGTGTTTCTGTTTTGTTGATGTGTAGCACATTCTGGTGAAGGCTCCAGGAAGTAACCAAAGCATCATGTATAATGTTAACCCTCCTATAACTAAAAGAAACACTATGCTAAAACTGGATTTCAAAGTTTCTGTGCTGCTTCTTTTTACTTCTTAGCAGTGAATTAAACTTTACAACGTCTTGATGGTGGGCAAACCCTTTCAGTAGGTAGAATAATAAAGTATTTTTTCACACTCCCTTCTGTACAGCCAGGTGGATTTTATGATGCCAGCGGACAGAGGTGCCTGGGAGTGTGGGACGTTAGCTCCAGGCGCAGAGTGGAGACGTTAGCTCAGGGCTGCACATTACAGGGCAGCTGTGAAAACACTCTTGGCCTTTAGCTGTGGCTCAGGTACAGCTTGTTATTGTGTGTGAGACCGCGCGGACAGGGTTAACACCTGCTGTGGGCTGAGAGTGAGTCAGCAAGTACATGGAAACACTACAGTAGGGTCTAGACCTAATGGAGTGGGTTAGAGGTTACCTGGAAAACCTGTCAAGAGCTATGGGTGACCGCAATGCCATGCGGGTTCTTCAACAGAAAAGGGAAGGGCAGCTGGAGGAATCCCCTACTGTGCATGTCTTGGGTTTTTGGAATACAACACAGCACATAGAGGAAAACCATGACCTGGCAGGCAGCCCAACACCCACAGAAATGTTCTACATGATCCAAGGATCGAACCCAGGACCTTTGCTGCAGCAACCGTCTTGGTCACCATTGCCTGGAGCTTTTTTATATGAAATGACATACATTTTTCCGGATACTTGTGCCAGTAATATACAGCACAAGTTTCTGATATCACTATTTTGTCCCCTTATGTTCACCTGCAGTGTCTCGTCTTAAAGCTTCACGTTTATCAAAGCCATTGATTTGAGATCAGCCTCCACATGTTGACACTTTGTAACCTCACCCACTCCGCCTGTGTTGTCATTGGGAGTATTCCTATATGATGACGACTTATTATTTAAGGTATCAAAACAGTAATTAAACCCCCGCAGAATCCCCCGGCCCGAGAATACAGTTTACAGGCCAAAATGAGAGGGTGGCCGGTGCCAATCCCAACTGTGGTTAGCAGTCCCACTCTCCCACATTACTCAAACTGTCTACAATGAGACTTCACCAAACGGGTGCCTCTGCCTTTCCATTCAGCCAGTCTAATCCCGACAGTCTTTTGGGCCAGTTTAAAATCTCTTAACGTCTAAACTTTCACCTGGAAACTAATAAATGATGTTTAATTATCGCACTGGTTCAATGTGTCTCTCTCATAATGCATTTTTCTTACACTCTTGCAACAGCATCTCCACTTTAGATGCACCTAGAGCCTTCACATTTTCCACTTAACCATATTTAATCACAAAACGCAAGGCAACATTTGAAGAGTTCATTTACAAAAGCGGATATCTCTGTTTTGAAGATTTTTTTTATTATCATTCTCTACAGGTGACAGCAGTAAATGTAAAGATGAATCAATTGATTTCATGTTTTTGATGTGCAAAAATAGATGTGGCCATTAAAAGTACAGAGAAGAAAAGAAAAATACGAGCATATGTTGATTTTTGTCAATCGCACTTTTTTTTGCAAATGAACTCTTCATTTTGAATTTTTCACAGATTTTTTTCACAACTGGTTTATTAAAAAAAAAAAAAATATCCCAAACTCCCTGTGAATGAATCTTGGTTATATATCAACCAAATAAAACCATATAAACCTGGCTCTATCCATGCATTATTTAGATTTTGTTGCCGAAAGTTTGAGCAATTTTGGCTGTTTTCACACCTAAAACTTGCATGCAATACATTTCCCCCTCATATTTATATCAGTAATCCACATCAAAAGTTCACTTTAAATTTCTTCCTTATTCACAGACGTCTTGCCTCAAAGGGGCTGTACCCATTTGTTATTCTCCTCGAGTTGACATTGTCCATCCATTCAGCCTTTACTACATCTGTGTAAGTCTATCCCGGTTAAATTTGTCACTGGTGGGTCTTGACTTTCTCTTTGCTGCCTGTGGGTGCCATATGTGGTCCCTCCTCAAATCCGCCGTGTCCTGGGTGAGTTCGGGGTCTGTGCCGGTGATTTATGGCCCACATGTTGAAGCAGTTTGGGCTGAAGCTGCAGGAGGTCTTTCCCACTCCTGTCAGAGGCAGACGCGAGCAGGGACTGACACTATAGGAGCTGTTGAATGAGCAAAATATATGACCGATTCTGGAATCCATCGCAGATTTGTTGAGTAACGTATGTAATTTGATGCAGCCCGTTGAGGAGGTGAACACATGGATATATAAAGTATTGCAACAGGATTATAGTGCGTACATAGCACACTAACAGGGACCTGTGGAATCAAATCTATTTGTTTCACTTAAAAATATATTCCTACAATTTTCAACAAGAATATTCAGAATTTCAAACAAAAACATTTTTACATTAAAGATGTTGGTCCTCTTCCACATCCAGATTCTTCATGAGGATTAAATGCATGTCATGGGGCTTGTAAAGGGGAATGATTTAGACATTCATGTTAACAATAGGTACAAATACACTGTATTTATTTACAAACTACTCAAACTCTCTTTTTACAATTTTAAAGTGATATTCTGCGAGTCTAAATATATTAAATTACATATGCGCTTGAATTTTGATGTAAAGTACGGTAAGTAAGTAAAATATATTTTTTTAAAGTCCCTCCCTTTGCTGATCTCAGCAATAAATCAAAGTCTTGCAGGATTTGTACTGATGAACTTTCCTGTGTACTAGGACAAACAAGCGGCCTCCCATTAGGAGGGAGAGGGAGATTACTTTGATAATGTATCTATCTCTCCTCATTTTGCAAACTTACAGACTCCCTTTATCACTAGAACTTGCATACCCTTGTTGAAATTGTGACAATAAGATGAATTGAAGTAAAAAAAAAAAAAAAAAGCTTAGTGACTTTGTTTATTTGTTCTTCTTAGTTTAAACTAGCATTCTTTCAGTAAGACAGGAGGTTTTGTTTACCTGCTTGACTAGTTTCGACTACTGCCTGTAGTCTTCGTCAGAATCGTCTCGTGACTTAGAAGTTGCTCACAGACACGTTTGTGTATTTAAGGCAGAAGCGTCCAAAGTTCGGCCCTCCACAGGGTTTCATTTGGCCCTCGAGATGGTGCTAGATTTGAAAGAAGTATGTACTTTGATTAATTTGTGACTGAATATACTGTTTAGACTGAATAGACTGAAGTTTAACAATCCAAGATGGTGCCGAGTACGGACGCATTGGTGCTATCGTGCGCTCTTTGTTAATAGTTACTAAAGACACCAAAACATGTTCTACTCAACAGCACCATCATTAAAGGACATTTAATCATAGATCTGTTTACATTTGGTCTTTCTACATGCAAAACAGTATTGCGTTTGGCCCCTCGCCCACTAATTTTGGCCCTCCATAGCCCATTTTGCCCCTTCTTAGAAAAAACTTTGGGCGCCCCTGATTCAATGACATAAAAATATCTGTAATAAAATAAATGTATGTATTTTATTCTATTTACTGGGAGAAATGTCACATTGTAAAGATTCTTCAGTCTTCATCTGTACTGAAGTGTAGGATGTTTCGCTCTTCATCCAAAGAGCTTCATCAGCACTGAGAAAACTTGGATGCCAGTGGACCTTATAAAGACCAGTCGGAGGCGTTTACCTGTAAGTCCCACTTCTCTTTGTTCTAAAGGTTAGAGAAAAATACCGTTGTTGTCGGTCTCTGTCTCAACGACCCTACTCACACCTAATCACTTTGTTCTGGCTACTCTCTCACCTTCCTATAGTCCTGCCCTGGACTCTGACCTAGCCTCATTAGCCTGACCGAAGACTGGTTCATGGCGAAGAATGCGGGGGCTAAATTAAAGTGAAGGCCATAGAAGGTTTTTTTTTTTCACTCCCAGCTCAAATCATCTTTTACTTAAATTTTAACTTCACTGTTCTCAAAAGAGTGATTGGTGGCTTTGAGATGGAGACGCAGGATACACGATGTAACCAAAAGTGAATACCACTTAAAACAGCTCGTCCACAATGCAGATAAATAGAATACAGCGGCGCAGCAAAAATTCACCGGGGCCCTGCTGTACATATACAAGTTAAGCATACAGCTGGGTTTGGAGGTACAGAAATCTTCCACAGCTTGCTCAGTTCCAAAGAGCGGAGGCACCAAAAACTTCCCGCATTATGATTCAGCACATTTGACCACAGTCCGTACACGCACAGCTCCTTTCCCACAATGCCTGTGTGTGTGTATACAAGTGTCATTTGGAATTTAAACATCTTATTCTCGCTTGAGGATGTTGCGTAAGACTTGGACAAAAACACGTCCAAAGCTATTACGAATTTCAGTAACACGATCCTTCTAATAAAAACCTCACGCACCTTAGGACAAAGTCTATAACGTTGATTACACATATTTTAAATGAAACCGGGGTCGAGCTGAGAGTGGCAGTACACCGCAAAAACCCCAACAAGATGGCCGCACATGTGTTTCGAATTAATGACAAAAACACCACTCCCTTTCCTTATAAGGAGCAACAATAACGCTCCGGCACAGCGGCTACGGAACAGTAAGTACCACCAGACTCTTTGACAAACGCTTTTATTGGAGTTCAATGCAAACCAGTCGCACGTCATGACAACAGCTTCAACAAGAGCCCATTACGGCCGTGTCCATCTTTTATCCACTTGAGCCCCTGTGATCTGAGCGGAATCGAAAACAGATGGTGGTTAATGTAAAACGCGTCTGAGAAATGTGAGGGTTTCTTTCGAACCGACTCAGAGCGGGCAGAACATTATGACCACCTATTAATGGGGATGTTTTGCGGTGATTGCGCTTCTAGCAAGAAAGAAACCGGTCAATCTTGCCATCTACTTGGAAACATGTTGAGGTAGATGAATAACATCGCTCATCTATTTGTCTGATATAGAAGACACTTAAACAGTAAAGTCTTTGATTGCACATTTGCTAAATAGTTGCACCAGCTCTTAACCAGCTTAAAAACTGCTGTAACCACAAACCAGTAAATTTCTCCAGTGCAAGATCAATAAATCTTTATCTTCTCTCTCCTTTGTATAAATCTGGTATTACTTTATAATTTAATTAGGAGCTCCAGACCTACAAATTATATTTTTTCTGTTATTCATCTTCTGTTCAAAGTGTAATAAATGGTGTCTTGTTTGTGGTGAAAAGGAAAACTCAACTACATCTTAGCAAGTACGGCAATCTATGGGCCCCCTGCGTAGGGCCCCCCCAAAGAAACAGCTAGAAAGGTCTCTGCAGCACTGCATATCCTGATGTCTTTCTATCAGAATCAGCATTGTGCATTTGTGAACAAACAATACTCTTCATCCCAATGGCTAATAGTTGCCATTTGTTGATATTGAGACAGTGGTCAGTGGTCATAATGTTTTGCCTGATCATCCACTGTAATCAAAGACATTGTATAACTCAGTGCGTATTTTACATTACAGTCTTTTTTGTTGTAATACATCACTAATCTGCAAATCCAAGAGCCAGGACAGTCATTTAAAGTCCTTCAACCCAACCTTTATTGTCAGAGATCCTGCTCTGAAACTCCACATAAAACAATTTAAATCTTACCCGATTATTCTCATCTTCAAAAAGTGAAAGGTGAAGGTACTGGACATTAAAATATTAAGGCTCATTTATGCTCCATGTTCGAAGCGCAGACAGATACACATGGAGCTTACTGTCTTCTGCGTGAAAATGGGAGCAGTACCGTACATTCATTAACTACTGGGGACACTAGGATAGCATCTAGGATAGCATCTAGGACAAGAGGATAGCATCCTCTATCCTCTTGTCCTTCTGACTGTATGAACTATGTTACAATATTTCTTTTACCTTTAGTCTGTTCAAAGCTTTGCATAGTCTCTCTAGCAGGGACCTAAACTCGTTCTCTCACAATCCCTCTGTGTTTACACTTTGCTTGATGGGTTTAAAGAAATGTAAGAAAATATGTGCGAACCCATGCTTTACATTTGTTAAAGTGCCGCCCACTATGAAAGACAAGAGAGTTCCTAGTGAGCTACTTTATAGTGGAGGGTAATGTAAACCTAAAGTTGTTGGAAGCCTCTAACTAAACATTTCAATCATTGCGACATTCATAAGTACATTCAACAAAATGCAAAATATACTATTGATTTGAAACATCTTTCAAAATCAAAAAGTAGATGTCATTAAGAAATTGTCCTCCACATCCAAACGACAAAAGAAGTGTCTTGTCTTGTGTGAATCCTCCTCAGTGCCTCTTTGTTTCCACTCCTGGAGTCACTGTCTGGCTGTCTGTCTGATGGTGATGATAATATGGCATGCCTGGAGCTCCAGCAGCCCCTGGAGGTCCAAATGGTCCTACTGGGCCTGGTTTACCCCTTGGTCCTGGTGGTCCCTGGGGCCCCCGAGCTCCTTCACGTCCCTGGTCCCCCTTTTGTCCATCCAGTCCTGGGAGTCCATCTTTGCCGCTTGCACCAGCGTCGCCCTTCTGTCCCCTTTCGCCTTTGGGACCAGCGGGACCCATCGCACCTTTGGCTCCCTTAATTCCAGCAGCACCCTTCGTACCACTGGGTCCTGGCTCTCCAGGAGGTCCCTTAGGTCCTGCGACACCCCTCTCTCCCTGGGATCCACGTCCCCCAGTAGGTCCACGGTCACCTTTGTTCCCACTTAATCCAACAGGACCCTTGGCGCCAGAGTCTCCTTTGAAGCCCCTAGGTCCTGATGGTCCTGGCGAACCTGTGGACACATAATGAGAGATTGTGACAGGTAACTACTGTGTTGTACTTCTTGAGACATTCAGGCCTAATTAAGTTGTCCAGCAGTTATTCATAAAGATTTAGGCCCACGACCTCCTGTGGTCATATTTTACAAGGATATATTTTCATGAACTGACCTTTGACTATGGTGAAGTTCTTGATAAGCTGCGTGTGGTGAACATCCACTAGCTTCAGCTCCTCCATCACCATGGACAGATTTCTGACGTCCACATCCAGACGCACATTGAGCAGCATGTTCTGTTGCCTCAGGGAGTCTGCCAAGTTCAGCAGCAACAGCACTGTGGTGTTCAGACTCTGAGAAGACCATAAACAGAGGACAACGAACCGCGTAAGTCACCCAAAGAAAGCAAGTGGAAAATAAAGACAACTTTTTTCTCCAGTTCATCCTGTGTTTTCTGACAGTACCATAGCAAGTCATCTCCCTGTGTAGGAGTGTAGGATTAGCACAAGTCCATTTATTTAGGCTTGGGTTGGTCACAAAGATACACTGGCTCGTAACTTCTTGAACCATGATCTGTACCCCCATCAGGTCCAAATGACTGAAAGGCAGCTTCATCCATAAGGAAGATGAACTCTCCCCATCCCTCCTTCTACTACCCTCTGTTGCACATGTGTATGTTACATATAGGTATGTACAGTTCTCAGCATAAACAGCACAGAGCCTTCTGTGTCCAGGCACCCATACTCTGGAACTCATATAAAAAGTATAATTTTAAACAATATCTCAACTGACAAAGATGAAGACTCTGGGACCTTACACTGGAGTGATGAAACCAAAATGATGTTTTTTGAAACCAATGGCTTCAAAACTGTTTGGCGTTGCACTGATGAGGACTACAAAGAAAAATGCATGGTGCCTACAGTGAAATATTGTGGTGGCAGCCACCAGGGTGGAGCTGTATTTCATTGACGGCATCATGAATTCACAGAAGTATTGATAAGGTTCTATACCCTTGGTTGTCGTGCAGTTTTCCAACATGACAATGATCCTAAACACACCTCTAAGGCCACTGTTAAATTTCTAAAGAAGAGCAAGGTGAAAGTACTTCAGTGCCAAGTATGTCTCCCGATCTGAACCCAATCAAATATCTATGGAGGATTCTGAAGAGACAAGTTAAGCATCACTCTCCATCCAGCATCTAGGCTCTAAAAGAGGTAATTGTTGAACAAAAAGCTTCCAACTTGTTCATTCCATGCCTAGAAGACTTGGTGCTATCATTAAAAACCATGGAGCCCATACAAAGAACTTTTTTTCCCACAAAATTTTGAGTTGCGGTGACTTTGATTCTCTTTATGTGTTTGAATTGAAAAAAATAAATAAATAACTGAACTAAATTAAATAGTTAGCTGAAGTCATGAAGATTAGAGACTATAATACTGTAAAATAGGAAAGTACTGTTGATGAGAAGCAACTTCTCAAAGTTTAAGGGATTTGAAGAGGTCCCAAACCTACTGTATATGGATCGTATACAGTATCTATCCATTGATCCATACTGTATAGGTTCTCCTGTATGACTGAGAACCTACACAAACCTACTCTATATGGACACTTTACATGAGATTGTTCCAAGGATGAGAAATGGAAGACAAAAAGGCTGGCTCATAGATGAAGTCATCATATATAGCGAACAGTCATAGCTTGCTTTGAAGGTATTTTGGATTTACCTGTAGGTCCTCGGTCTGGCGGCCCAGGCGGCTCTGACAGGTGGAGCTCTCGATGCTGATGTATTTGTACATGCTCTGCACGTGGCTCACTGTGGCGTTGATGCTCGATGAAATAGTTTCTATCTCCATCTCTATAGAGTTCAGCCGACCGTCCAGTGCAGAGAAGCGCTCCCCGGTGCGGTTCTCATAGTACCTGATGCACACATGGTAAGGATTATACCAGAAACAAGTGATCAAGCAGTGTTGATGTCTGATTTTAGAATTACCTTGAATGATAGTGAAGGTCATGCATGTTCTCCTCATGTTCGTCCATGAATGAAGTCACATTGTCAAGCTGCATTTGGAGATTCATCACCTATAGGAAGAAAGTATTCTGAATGGTTTTGTCATATGGAATCTAAAGATTGTTGTTTTGTGACTAAACTTTTAAGGGGAGACGCTGCAGGCCAAAAAATTGACTTTCAAAACCTCAATTTTTAACTTTCAGGTTTTGGGCCAGTTTGGTCTCTTGAGATATAAACTTTCAACAGGAAACAAATAAATGACCTATATTAAGGAGTGTAATTATCGCACTGATTCAAAATTTCTCCATTAAACTATATAGGAAATTGTAACATCAACGCCATTTTCTCATATGGGTAGCTCCTCCCCCTAGTTGATATTAGGAACATCTGCTGACGAAGGAGCGAAACGTATTTCAGATACTGAAATAGAGAGCCTTTTTCTACAATTTTCTCAAAATGCAATTTTTGTGGTGACAGCATCTCAACTTTAGCACCTACAGACTCAAAACTTTCCAGTCTGGTACTTACCAACACTATGAAGGTTTGAACAGAGGGATTTTTCAATATTTTGAGTTTTGAACCCGCAAAAACAAGGGGGAACTTGAATTTTTACAGATTTATTCACTATCTAGCTAGCAATTTCATTCTAGCAATAACTAGCTTATTCAAAAACTAAACAAGATATCCAAAATCCCCTATGAGCAAATCTGTGCAACGACTATATCAACAAAATAAAACGCTCTATCCATTATTTAGATATCTTTGCAGAAATTGGAAATTTTGGTAATTTTTTTATACATAAAATTTACTATTACATATGGGTATCATTTTTATAAGAAAAAAATCACATGACGGATAACATTTTTTCCTTCATATTTATAATTTTTTCTCCCCTGGGCTTCTATACCTGTTGAGTGAGGTCGTAGAAGATCTCCGTGGACATGGCGATCCTCTGCTGGTCGGCCTGGATGCTGTTTTGGAGGAAGCGCATGTTCTGAGTGGTGACGCTGGTGTTGGACTTGATGACACTCAGGACTTTGGAGTAGTTCTGCCAGTCTGTGGTGAGTTTCTGAAGGACCAGAGTCTCCTCGTCTGCCTTTCTCTGGAGCGCGTCGATCCACATGGTACTGCAGCAGATCACAGGAGGGAGGGTTAGAAAGAACAGAGAGAGCAACAGCGGAGGTCTATTGTATAAGTTAACCAGGAAGGTGAAATGTTTATTGTTAAAGCCACACTGTATAACATTCCATCTAAACAACAGAATAAAGCATTTATTTAAGACATTGTAGGTGAATAGGTGAAAATTAGAAGCTTTTTCTGTGTAATACTGACATACAACACATATGGGAAAATCTTTCATATAAAAATAAGCCATTTTATGTGTAACCATTAGCTACAGTACATACTAGGGGTAATTAGAACACTCCCACATACAGGGCAGAGGAAAAGAAGAAAGAAGAAGCTCTCTCAGTTTGTGGGTACCCTAAATGGTCCTTTGTCAAATCTCAAAAGAAAAGTTAAAGAACATGACAAACAGGCTACAGAACCAAGGAGAAGAGGGGTGTCTCTGCCTTATGTAGCTGAGGTCTCAGAGAAAAACTTAATTGTATTTTTCGACAACATAAAACCCCAGTGTATTTCAGACTATTGAACACATTGAGACAAAAAAAATGTTAATCCTAAAGGCAAATCTAAGAGCCACAAACAGCAATGTAGTTTACTCAATCCATTGCGAAGAAGAGGGATGCAAAGAGCATTATATTGGAGAAACCAAACAACCACTGCATAAAAGGCTTTATCAACACCGTAGGGGAAGGTCTAACGGTAAAGAATCAAATGCATAGAAATGGAGGACTTCATTTTTATTTGGCCCTTCACCCGAAGCCTGGAGTTCTCTGTCACGCAACAATAGAAAGGTATTAACAGTGATCAGGTGAGAATAGGGTCGTTGAAACTGAAACTGGCAACAAAGAGTTGTTTTTCTCTAGATGGAAGTAGCTTTTAAAACCAAGAGAGTTGGGACCGAAACAGGTAAACTCCTCCCAGTGGTCTATATATTACGTTTGCCAGTGTCACTTCAAATACAGAGTACAGATGACGACTGAAGGATTTAATGTTTTCCCTGTTCCCTGCAGCGTCTCGCCTTACTCTGGTGACTTGGTTGGATGAAGACAGACAGATTTTTCCACAAATGCAATAAGGTCTTTGCTTACCTCAGTGCCACAGTGGTGTTGACTTGTTCAGCTATAGCCTTCACATCGTCCTGGTCCTCTCCCATGTTCTTCATCTTCTCCTCGGTCTCCTCGATGACGTCTCTCCAGCCCTGCACCTGGTCGGAGAACCTCTCTAAGGTCTGATTCAGGATCCTGATGGCCCGCAGGTGATTCTGCACGTCCCGAGTGAGGCGGGCACTGGCGGCCTGGAGGTTGGCCTGGGCCTGGGAGGACTGGTCGAGGAGCTGAGATAGATGTTAGATAACCATGAATACATGTTTCTGTTTATTTATTTATGACCCTCGCTGCCCACTGTACCTGCTCTTGTCCCAGGATCATTCTCTGGATGTCTTCAAACTCCCTTTTCAAACGGCTGATCTCATCTGTGTACACGGTCACGTCCAAACATCCCGAGCAATTAGAGGCCACGCTCAGATCTATGAAAATAAACAATAAATAAACTACAGGCGAACTTGAAGGGCAATGTTTTGGCAACGTTGTGTTTTGTAACCAGACAATCTAGTGAAGAAACTCAAACTCAGATTGGGCTTTTTATATATGAATAAATGTAGTTTTTTCTTATAAGGTGAAAAGGCGACTTCCTATGACAACATTTTTATCTTCTTCAAGCTCAATGTCTTCAAGTTTATCATGCTTGTCTAAGGTTTGTTAAGCCTTGACTCATCATTGTATGGCCTTCTTTGTCCACCACGAGGTTGGGACATTGATACACTTTTGTCTTTGCTTAAACTGCAGCCCTCTTTGTAATTTAATCACATGGAGAAGTGTTGAATTTGTACTTTTTGTTTCCCTCTGTTCTATTTGCCTGCACAGAACTGGGAAAAAGGGCTTTTGTTTACTCCGCTCCTTATTGGAACATGTTGCAAAAGGACTGGAAATGATCTGAACTTATTTTATTGAATGCCTTTAAGTCCAGATTGAGAGCACTTGAGACAACCTATTTGTATTATCATTTGTGCTATATGTCAACAATGTAAATGTAAATACGTTTTTAATCTCAATGGGACTTTTCTGTTTGAATAAAGGTTAGACAAACACAAACAAACCCAAAACAATGCTTTAATTGCTCAAAAAGTGCAGGTACAGTCACCGGTGCAAGTCAAGGATAAAATAAGGTACATCTGGAGTCGTATCTCATTTGGATTACACTTGTCTCATAATGCAAAGGTCGCAGGATTGAGCCAGCGCGTCTCAGAGGTTTCCAAATCTGCAGCAGTCAGCATACTGTATCTACTCATAATGAAATATTTCTCTCTGTTCCGTTTGCGGGTGTGAGACAGGCAGACGCAGAGCCTGATCTAACCCCCAGACAGAGTCGTCTGCCCTCCAGATAGGGCCGTCTATTGGATGCAGACGTGGTGGTGCGCACTGGGACTCTGTAAACTCGTTCTTGGCTCAGAGAAGTGGAGGTTCCAAACTAGAAATTAAAAGGTTTGCATCAAGCCTCCAACTGTAGTGGTTTTAGAGCAAATTTTAGAGTGACAATTGGTAGATTGAAACCCCTCCCTACTAGAAAATGAGTCCAGCCTGCAGCGCGAGAGCTTTAGTTACTGATGAAGAGACTTGAGAAACTTATTCGTGTACAACTGACTGCTCACACAAACATAGTCAGGCGTGAATTGGTGTTCAAAGGTTTGGGGTCACTTTTTATGTATTACTTTGTTGTTTTCAATACTATTTACATTGTATGATTGTCATTGAAGGCATTAAAATATGAATACCCTTTTAAGTTTACATATCCTTCCTTTTAAGTTTACATATCCTTTTAACCATGAGTGGGAAAGAAGATTTTTGTGTTATCTTTCATATTCTATGAAAAATGGCCAAAAGATCAAAAGGGTGTGTAAACATTTAACTGTATATAGGAGGAAAAAGGGGGAAAAAACAAATGGTAAAACAGTCCTGTGAACATAATTCCACAAAAGTCTTGAAAACAAAGATAAACAATACATAAAAAAAATTACCCCAAATCTTTGAACGGTGTAGATTTTGCATATTTTGTACACAATATAATACGTAAAAATCATAACAGTATTGTGGCTAAACTGGCAGCTTGTAAGTCAGTATTTCTGGCAGTAGTTGTAGACCAGTACTTACCCTCTAGTCCTTGCTGGACTTTGTTGATCTTGTTGTAGTAGATGGTCTCTTCCACAGAGAGGTTCTCAACTTTCTTGAACACTAATGTAGAATAAGAAAAGACACTGAATTGCAGTCAACATCCCTTTTCACCCTGTCATTACGAATTAAATCCTGTTTTACACTAAATTGACAGCAATCATTCTTATCTAAACACCGGCTTTAGCAATCTCATCCTGGAAATAGGAAACATTTAGACTGTTGAACTCACACACACCAAAATAAATAGTTTTACAAGCAACGAAACACGGCCGAAGCACACGTGATACTGAGCAGCCGTCCGTACAGTGCTCCAAGAATTTCCCCAAAGAACCGTAAGAAATCAACTGCAGGGAGATTGGAGTGTTTGCAAACCAGATGGAGGGGAAGTATGTATGTTTTAGCCTTAAACTCCAGGGGCCAATCTGAGTCCGGCTCTGTGTTTGCATTGAGAAGTGTCCCGCAAGCATTGTGTACACGCCACCTGTTCTTATGTATCGAATACTATGGACAGAAGCTGACCCTTGGCATTCCTCACTGTTCTGTAAAAACACAGGCTGAAACGAGTGGGGTTTTAATTGTTAGAAAAATAGAGTTTAGTTTAGTTACAGGAGTGGTGGGTAACTCTCTCTCTCTCTCTGTTACTGCTATTGTATGTTTTGACATGAGTTAAAGGTTACATTGTGTGGCAGGAGGGGTGGCTAGTAGTTATGAGTTGATGCAGCTGTTGTGAACTGTTTGAATTAGAAGTAGATGATAAAGTGGAAGACAATGTGGTCGGCCACGTTATTAAACATTTGCCTTTCTAAGAGCTAACAGTATGGAATCAGATTTGAGACAAAACTATTGAAATTACTTTTAAAGTAACTCAAATAAAAAATAAATTATAGTTTCCCTTCAGTACATAAAAATAGAAAAATAAAAAATAATGTTAATAGTAAAAAAAATGTGTTGGCCTCCCCCCCCTCTTTTGCCTTAGGTTTTTTTTGCATTTGACTTTGGCTTTTGGCGAAAAGCTGATAGGGAGGCGGGCCTTAGAATAGTACCTTCTCATTGGCTGAAGGACTCAGTGACTTTGTATTTAGCCTTTAGCCCTGCTAAGCTTTTGGCCAAGCTTTAATGAACAACAATCTAGCTCAATAAAACAAGTTAGTTCTTATTAACGGTCCCACAAAGTCATTTTGAAGCAACATGGAGTCCACAAAAACACTACAGGAATCGTAGCGGCCTCTTGTGTGGGGTTTATTCCCCGCCTTGAAGTGTCTCTCTCCCTGTCACTCAAAACTACTTTTTCTGGGTCACGAGTCCTTCAGCCAATGAGAAGGCACTATTCTAAGGCCCGCCTCCCTATCAGCTTTTCACCAAAAGCAAAACTTTGAGAGTCAAAAGCAAAACTTTGAGAGCCAAAAGCAAAG
>OMNZ01100248.1:0-16146 GCA_900303255.1 Lesueurigobius sanzi | reverse complement strand
CCTGTATTTCAGCTGAAGTGAGTTTTTCTTTGCTCCTGAACAATTTCCTGGCAGTTGTTGAAGGTCATGTAAACGTTAGATCAGGGACATTTGAGTAGTTTCTGTTTCATTATGATTTCAAAAGAGTAAACTTGGTTCTTTGGCAATAAAAGCCTTCGCACAACCACTAACCTTGAGTGGGATAAAAATCATATTCATATTTCATATTCTAGGAAAAATGGCCAAATGTCTATTTTTTAAACTTTCTTTCAATACTTTATTTGAGCATCTGAATTTCACAAAGTTGTACATAGATAAACATTGTATAGAGAGCAAGATATGATGCCCAAAAGGAGTAGGCAGAAGCAAAAGCTTATGAGCGCCTAACCCCCTTTACATTCACAGTTAAGCAGTATAACTGGCACATAAAGTGCATTCACTAGTTATGTCAAGAATATTACGACTCTCCTTAAAACTCCTCCCTGGGGCGGAGCCTTTTACAAACTCTCATATAATTTCAAATACAAATCACCATCGTCAACCACCAGTCAACAATCTGTTTTGTTCATTTATATTTTGGAATAGGTTATAAAATATGCTTGCTTTTAATTGTTTATATTATATCTTTATTTTAATAGGTATTATTATGGTCTTTGTTAAATATCATTGTCAATCTGATTATTATCACAGTTTAACCATTATATAACACAGCCTGTAATGCAGCTTGCTACTTCCTTGCTACCATCACCATCTTTTCAGTAGACTGATGCTTTAAAAAGCCGGGTATAGGGCCAGCCGTGAGGGGGTGGTAAACCCCAAAACAACAGGCCCCGCCCAGCTGCCCTAACTAAGTGACTTCTGTGAATAGTTGACTGGTTTAGTCCTGGTTTGATCTTGATCTGGTGGTGCTTGAAAGGTCAAATATTCTGGTATTTGGTGTGAACCACAGCTACAAGGCGTTGAAGCAGCAGATCAATGAGCTGCCAGTTAACCATAAGGTTGGTAGTTGGTGATTGATGATTTCTTCTCTGATGTAATGTTGTTGTACGTACTCTGTTCACGCGCTGGAAAAAAGAGGAAGTGACAGGAAAAATGCGAATCCCGAACAGGTCATTAACTTGCACCATATGCTCAATGCTACTTATTCTCCTAACTTTGTTGCAGATGCAATACATCTGTTGACTATAGTATAATGGGCCTGTTTTAATTAGCCTATAATTTGCAGAGATCAGCGTTTGTGGCTGTGCAGCTGCCTCCTGTTGTCATATAAAGATGTTCACTGCAGTAGTTTGACCCAGTTTGTCAACCGTGGTTATTATCACGAGAAAACTTCCACAGTGCAGAACGAATCATAAACCTTTAGATTTGGAAGCTAAAGAATTTTTGCAGCCGTCAACAAATTATGTATGATATATAGAAGTAAACTGGAACACTGTAAGCAACGCTGAAAAACGATCTCAAAATTGGTAAAATGTTCTTGAAATAAGAATATTTGATGTTGATTTTAGTGGGAAGTTAAATTATCTGTCAATGGAGTAAGTATTTTTGTACTTAAAACAAGAAATACCATCTTATTGCATCTAAAATAAGTCAAACAATCTTATTCCCCATGCAAATGTTATGATTAGTATAGCAATATTTGTACCCATTTTGGATTATGGTGACCTTATTTATATGAATGCCGCAACTGAAGTATTGAAACTGCTAGACTGTCTGCCATGCGTCTTTGCACTTTATCACAAATTGTAAGTCTCGCACACACCACTGTGAACTGGCCAGCACTGGAAACTTGTAGACTCACTGTCACTGGTTTATGCTTCTTTATAATTCTGCATCTGCTAACGAGAAAAAAGTCTGCACAACTTAGTATAGCTCCCAAGAATTTTTCTTTATTACTTACACCAGCAGTGACGTTTCCTTAGCGCTTCTTCAGACTAAGCCCGACACGTCACTGCTGGTGTAAGTAATAAAGAAAATTCTTAGTTGTGCAGGCTTTTTCTTGTTTTCTGATTCATCTATTTTTGATCCGGCACACTTTTCAAGAGACTGATGTGCGTGTTTTTTGGTCTTTACACATTGTGCGTCTGCTCCCACCACATCTCTGTGAATATATTCAACCAAGAGCGGCTGGACTGTATTCTTTACGCTCTGAAGAATCACTGCTACTGCCTGTGTTCGCTCAGAAGCTGGTAAGGTGGCGTTTCAGTGTTTGGCCCCCACCACAACATGGAACAATTTACAAAAAGACTGGGAATTAAAGGCACTGGTTCCAATAGGACAGTTTAAACTATTGCTCAAAGTTTTGGAAATTAAATCCATGGTTTGGAGTGGGGTCGGTGGAGTGTCCTTGCCTCAAGTGGAGGAGTTCAAGTATCTCGGGATCTTGCTCATGAGTGAGGGACGGATGGAGCGGGAGATTGACAGATCTGCAGTGATGCTGTCGTTGTATCGGACTGTTGTGGTGAAGAAGGAGCTGAGTCCAAAGACGAAACTCTCGATTTACCGGTCGATCTACGTTCCTACTCTCACCTATGGTCATGAGACTTGGGTCATGACAGAAAGGACAAGATCCCGGATACAAGCGGCACAAATGAGTTTCCTCCGCAGGGTGGCTGGGCGCACCCTTGGAGATAGGGTGAGGAGCTCAGTTACCCGGGAGGAGCTCGGAACAGAGCCGCCGGGAAGTCTGGGCATCTCTGCTCGGACTGTTGCCTCCGCGACCCGGCCCCGGATAAAGCTGAAGAAAATGGATGGATGGATGGATGGATGGATGGGTTTGTAAATGTTTTTTAAATAGTCTTGAAATCTGCCCTGTCATATTCTGAATTGTATTGTTTTGTGCTGCTGTCTTGGCCAGGACTCCCTTGAAAAAGAGATTAGTAACCTCAATGGGACTTTCCTGGTTTAATAAAGGTAAAATAAATCATGGTAAATCCCCTTTTTTTTTTAATAATGGGGAAAATCTTATTCCGTTGGCAGATCATTTTAATTGACAAGACATATTTACTTAAATTAGGGTCAAATTTACCTAATTTTAGTCATTTTAACTTCTTAAGATACAGTATATACTTTTTGCAGTGAACACTCTTAACTTAAATGTGGTTTTTGCAGTCGATAGTAAGACAAACCTATTTCCGTCATAGGGCTGAGAGGCTTGCACTCTCACCTCACAGCAAGAAGGTCCTGGTTTAATTCCAACATCGCGACACCTTAAAACCTCCAGCTTGGTCGTCCTTCCAACAATCACTGCACAATATAATCGCCAAATTATTGTTGTCGCTATATTGGGTGACGCCATGATATTCCATCTGACTGTCACCTATAACAAAACCCCACAATAATATACTCTAACATCATGATTTTCAAATTTGCAATATCGAGTAAATCGTCAATGTGAAGAAATCAACAAAAAGCTCCAACAACATCAGTCAAAAAATACAAATGAAATACACTTTATGCAAAATCTCTCAAAATATGGTAAATATATATGGTATAATAGTGTTTTGTCTGCACTTTTGTGGTTTATTCAAGACAATTCTCTTTTTGCCGACACATTTTTGCAAAATTATGGCTTGATTATCGTAACTGAGAAAGTCCCCCCGAAATATCAAGATACATTTTTCTTAATATCCCTCACCCCAGTTTAACCTTCAACCAATTTTTGTTTAAATACAGTTAAATACAGTTATTTCAATATTCTTAGGCACTAACCAAACCCATGTCCTGGAGATGGGCCCCCAGACACAGCGATACTGACAGTTTGCCCCATTGATTTGTCATTGACGAACGGGTCTAATACTGAACTCCAATTCCCCGGTGGATCAATAATAAAGTGTACCTTATTACCCACTTGGCTACTTGAAATGGTCCCGTCTTTTAAAACGAATGCCTCAAAGCGGAGCCAGTACCGCCGCCGTAGAACCAATATGCGGTTGCTTTATAAACCTAATTGAATGAGATGTTTGTAGTGGCCGTCCATAAAGCTTTTAGGCGCCGCGTCCGATCGCGTTACTGCCGTTCTGATCCCGGGACCTCTCCATAATTCAGTGGTGTGTTGAAGTGTGTCCCATTAATTATGAATAAAGCCTGTGTGAGAAATGCTGCTCTCTCTCTCTCTCTCTCTCTCTCTGGTCTCTGTCAGGCCCACGGTAAAAATGCAGCCCATATAGCATCACTGTTACGAGAGGAGTGCACATCAGGTTACTTACACATGATAGAGTCACATGCTCAGTGTGTAGTAAAGATAAATATGGTCCTGGTAGGTCATGGGGACACTGGAATGATATTTTAGCTAAAACGTAGTAAAAGAAATTGTAAATTGGGTATCATTCTGTGATCACCTTTGCTTGAGTTAACAAATGATAGGCCAGGTCGTCATTATAAATGAGAATTTGCTCACCTGGTACAATAAAGAATATAAGTTTTCTAAGTGAGGACCCTCAAGATCTCCTTATATTTACTACAAATCAATTTATTTTTGTATAGCACAGTATCACAAAAAAACTTGGCCACACTCATTCAAACACATGCAACGTAAAATCCATCCATCCTTTAGTCCACCAATCGTGGCAGGTGGAAGGGTGTAAGTCGGCGAGTCACGCCACGGTGGAAGGGTCCCAGTCAACAAGAAAGAGAAAGGGGGACACAAAGTGAATAGCAATGAACAGATAAAAGGTAAAATGTATACATCATTTATACAATAAGAATTAACAAGAGGATACGGCTCCATGTACCATACTTCTCCAGTACAGTTTCAAAGAAATGTAAATCACATTTCACTCACCATACTATCAATAAATAATATGATGTACGCTTTGATGTTTGCTGAAAATACTATGCGGCTTTCTTTTGGTTTGAAACAGGCCAAAGTGGCTCTTTTGGCGTTGATTGTTGAGTTATGTGCGCAGTCCTGACCATAGACCATAGCCTCGCAATTAGCTGTGGGAAGCCTAATGGGAATGGGGGCAGGCACTGGAAGTTCCTTGCTCTAATGGACATTCAAACTTGTTCACCCTCCGTCCATTGTTACACGGTGTATGGTCCCGACCGTGATCTTTACATGAGTTATTGTGCACTTCTCTGTGGTCGTCCTCTGCTACTGATGGGGCTGGGCCTTACAATAAGTATCCTGCTGCTGTGACCAATAATGATTTGTCCTAAAAATGTTTTTATTATGCTGAAAAACTTAGCGAGTTAAGCTCTATAGGAGTCAGTTTGTAGTTGACGTGTGTCTTGTGATGTGTTCAACAGCCTTATCAAATGCATGTTTTTCTATTCTTTGCATATCCTGATACAGATGTCCTAACATGATATGTGTATCGTGAAGGACTATCTGTGTAAGTTCTTAGTCGTACAGGAGTTCGATTTTTCAGTCTTCATCTGCACTCTGTGGTTGAAGTGTAGGATGTTTCGTTCTTCATCCAAAGAACTTTGTCAGCACTGAGCAAACCTGACCACTCCTGGGTCTTTATGAAGAACCAGTAGGAGGAGTTTACCTGTAAGTCCCACCTCTTGGTTCTAAATGTTGGAGAAAAACACCTTATTCTATTCACACCTCATCACTGCTCGTTACCTTCCTATTGTCTTACCCTGACTTTGTTCTAAGGCTATTCACACGGCCCTGCCCTGGTCTCTGGCCCAGCCTCATTAGCAAGACAGAGGGATGGTTTCGGACGAAGAATGTTGTTATAGACCAAGGCTAAATTAAACCTAAGTCCCCCATTCCAGTTCATGGATGGATTCTCTTTTTTAAAACAAAAATATCTTCTTTCAGTCCATGCTGAAACCATCTGTTTTCTTTTGCTAACATAAAGACCCACGGGCGGTCAGGATTTCTCATTTGCTGACGAAGTTCTTTGGATGAAGAAGGAAACGTCACTTCAACTACAGAAGAAGGTTGAAGAATCTTTGCTTGTGAAGGACTATGTCACAATACACTGCTGATAGGGAAGGGCGATATGACCTAAAATTGATATCACGATATAAGAAAGAAATATTACGATAACGATATAATTGACAACGGACAAGATCAAAATCACAGCTTTACGCCTATTGGGAATGTTTTGTTGTTGTTGTCTACTCAAGCAACATATGTCCTTCACTTAATTTCATGTTTTAAGCTCCAGCCCCTAAAGCCTCCACAGTCAGTGTTCATGCTTTGAATTTAAATGGGGAGAATACATTTACAATAAAGTCGTCAGAAAAAGTAAAGATAGAAAAGCTCAATCCATCAAAAAGATGCAGTTCATCTACAGACTAAAGATGAACACTGAAGAATCTTTGCCTACAGATAATGTGTGTAAATTCTCAATAGTACTGGAACTCTAAAATAAAAAAGGTTTCTCATGCAGTCATCTGTGCTGGGCTGCTTTCATGTTAAGGACAGTTCACCATCTCATGAGGATTGTCAGCCATTAAGAACCTGCTTTCTGCATTATTTTCAGCTAAATTGTCCCAACACATTTACCTCTTAACAAATGGAAAGTTCTGCTCATTTCTTGTATATTTTTCGCTGTGTTCCAACATTTGAGTGTTGCGCAGCTTGTGGATGACTCTGCTCCTCTGTGTAGCTGCTCTGTTCGGTTTTTGAAGCTCGTCGTGAGGGACATGATAAATTTAGAATTCCGCTGAACTCCTTTGTTTTCTGCGACGCTGCCGACTGTTGACATCAGACAACGGAGCGCTTACTGTACAATTGTTAGTTTCAAGGTTTTTTTTGGCTGTGATTTTGCAGCCACTTTTGAAGTAGATGGTGATTCATGTGCGTAATTGGGTGCTTTGAGACCAGATACTACGAGCTCACTTGGTCTGGTCTAGGTTGGTGATTATCAAACGTTTTATTCCATATTTTGCTTTCCAACTAGTGCCCCAGGATGAAACTAAGACAGGACTTAAAGCAAACATATCGTGCAAAGATATGTTTTTTGTGTGTGCTTTTAACTTTGTTATAACATTTCCTCATCAAAGACATACTTCCATCAGTATTTTTTCTTCATTCACAGTTTTGAGTAATCCAGTTTGCGTCGGCCAATTCTTCTGTATCTATTTTCTGGAATTTGTTGCGTTTTGTTGGAACCAGAAAGTGTCCTCCACATTTTCAAAGCCGATGAACCATCACTGGACTTGTTCTGAGGAGTTATGCGCTCAAACCTCATTTATTACAGCGCCATTGATTTTATTAGAATGCCCTTTAGCTTATAAATGACTGCTTGTATGATATTTACAATATTGAAAAAAAAAAAAAAAAATTGGCAGAAGATTCTCAACTTCTTAACGAGATAAAGACCAAGAAAGTCCTTGCTAATTATTTTAAGTTTGAAAATAATAGGAAGAAGGAGGGAGGAAGGAGTTTATTTGTTCAATTATAATAAGTATTATTTAGCACAGTGGTTCTCAACTGGTGGTTTGGGACACAAAGTGGGTTGCGGAATGATTTTTAGTTGGTTAGGAGTTCTTTTGATCATCATTTTAGCTTTGTAGGATTATTTAATGATAATAATTTGTGGGACAATACAGTGGTTTATATAATTTATATAAAATAAAATTATGATTTGGGTCCTGGCTTGACGTTGTAGATAGGTGCTGGGTCCTGACACCAAACCAGTTGAGAACATATTATTGCACGATCTAGAACTACTTGCTGCAGTGTAGTTATTATTATTTGGACGTACATCTGTAAAATGTATGAGGAAAACATTTTGTTTAAAAAGAGGCAGTTCATACTGGGGGCCCCTGCAATTGTTGGATTGATCAGGAGGGCCGCCACGACCTGGAGTTTGGGAAGGGCTGCTCTGATTTCGTCTGGGGGTGAGCCTGGACAAAATGTTGATTCAAAATGAGGTGTTATCTCTATGATCCTGGCCAGCCAACTGCTCCAGAGACCCGCCTCCTAAGCAAATAATTTCTCCCACAAGTTTGAGGGAGTGTTAGGTGCTTCAATGTTGATTCAGCAGATATAATGTTGACAGAACAAGACAAGATCAGGACATAGACAAGGCTAAAATGTAGCTTTTATTAAGAACATTATGACTGAAAAGGCCACAAATTAGTTCATCTCATTCAGTTGGAAGACCGTGGCGTTGTGCAATCATATAGAGACTTCTTGCCTGTATATTGATCACCTAATATTGCGATAATTTGGCTGTATATTGTGCCGCTCTAGTTGCAGTCCTTGTGCTTTGCTAATGCCGACTGTTTGATTCGATTGCAGTTAATCTCGCATGCAGCCCTAAATGCCATCATGTAAATCAGATGGACATCAAACAAAAGCTTTTCGTTTTTATCCACCGTGTTCTTCATCTCCCTGTCTGTTCGAGGGAATCTGTCGCTCGTACTCATAGCAGAGAAATCTTCCTGGAAAGATGCGTTTTGTTGTAAAATGATTCACTGGCGCCCGGTTTCTTCCAGACTGAGCCGAGAGCCGCGTTGGCACTTAGATCTGCTGAGAAGACACAGTGTTTAGTCTAAAGTAAAGCCTCTCTCCTGCTCCTCCTGCTGTCCCCGCACCTCCAGCTCTGGCGCCGGTCCACAGAGGGGCATCTGTCCATTAGAGACGTCCAGCTCTGAAAATACAAGTGGTGCAACTGTGCGAGTAATGCATTTCTATTAGGAGCTAAGTAGTTGTGCGGCGCTGTCATCATCTTGCATCTCTCTATATTGTCTTTTTGGATGAAACCCTTCTTGCGTTTTTTTTCTAATTTGTTAAAAATGCTAGAGACCACAGCAAAATAAGCAGGTTCTTCACAGTTCTTTTATATGAATAATAATGGTTTGCATTTGTATTACACTTGATAAGATTTTCGAAGCACCTCATTAGTCATTATTCCTTCACTCTCCATTTGGTGGTGGTATGCTGTCTATGTAGCCACAGCTGCCATGGGGTAGACCAATCTGTACTATAAGCCCCACCATCAACGATTGACTCACATATGCACAACATTTATAAAGGCAAGGAGAATGAAGTGTCTTGCCAAAGGTCAAGACCGCATGCACCTTATGAGTTGGGACTGGAACCAGTGACCTTTTGAAATGATGGACGAATGCTCTCACCTCCGAGCCACTGTCGCATATCAGTTGATTTAAATTCATTTGGCATTATTTTTATTGGACTAAAGTCATTGTGACTCAGTAGCGAAGGAAAAGCCACCATACCAAAGTTAAGAATAATTGTGTTAAAGCAAATTGAGAAGTTTATTTGGTGAAAATAACTTTCCTCAATGGTCTGCGGCTTTAATGTCGCTGTGGGGAAATTGGTTCTCTGAATTTGACTGATCTTCAATGCCATGAGGGAAACTCGTCTGGAGCAGTGACTGACCTTGTCAGAATGACCAAGTCGAGGATTAGCCAGGGCATGTTTCACTGATGTTAGACTGAAGGGTGAAGGCTCGAGATTGAAGACCTCAGAGAACTTGATATGGCTTCATGTGATTTGGGTATTGCATCACCTTCAGCTGTGGCCAAAAGTTTACATACCCTTTTAATCTTTTGGACATTTTTCATAGAATAGGAATGATAACACATAAATGTTTTTTCCCACTTATGGTTGTGCCGTTTATTGCCAAAGAACTTTGAATATATCATATATCATAATGAAACAAACTACTCAAATGTCCCTGATCTAACGTTTACATGACTCTGAAAAAATTGTATGTAGGACCACGCCACAGTCTAATGCATTTGAGGAATTTATTCAATTGACAGAATTCTGTAGCGGTGATGGTTGGCAGATGAGACTGTGGGTGGGGGCTCCGTCTCCGAAAGCGCTGTCAGGACCCCCCTTCTGAGCAGGAATCAGCAAAACATGAAAAATGGGACGAGAGGGTGGGGTGGACAGATCAAGCGAACAGAATAAAGGGCTTGGCTGGTTTAAAAGGGGGTGATTAGAGGTGTGGCTGGTCTAGAGGGAGTGGCTGGAGGAAAGGAGGTTGAGAACTCCATTTGTTTCAAGATGCACAATATGTAAACTTTTGATCAGGGACATTTGGCTATAGTTTCTAGTTGAAAAGCGTAAACAAACAGGTATTTGACAATAAATGGCTTCACGCAACCACTAACCATGAGTGAAAAGGTTTTTGTGGTATTATTTAAGTTTATGTACCTTAAACGTTTGAGCACAACTGTAGTCTTGCCCTAATGATAATTTGGTGAATTGCTCATGTTTGTAACTATAATTTAACTCAAATTTTTTCATGACATCTGTCCAGGGACTAAAGATGAAAAATAGCCCTTTGGCTTATTCTGGCATATTTACAGTGATGTTTATTATATGCACTGTCCCTAAAACAAATAAATGAAATAAATATTGTGCAACCCTAGCTTTGACTAAATCTCCCCTCACCTGTTGAAGTTTATTTAAACAAGGACAATGCACATGAATCAACATTTCTGTAAATGCACCAGTTTAAACTACCGTATATGTAGCTAGTTTTCAACTATAGTCCCCCTGGGCAAGGTGTAAAATCACAGATGCAGCAATGATTAATACATGACTGTCAAACATAATCCATAGCATAAACCCATACACAACCATACAACTACACTCAACAGCATGAACAATCGGAACAATCAATTGAACACGTTTTAAAAAGTTCTGTCTTTTTAGTTTAAACTGTTTTTAACGATCCTTTAGTAATTCACAATGCGTTCCACGTTCTTGGTCTTTATAGGATTTTTGATGTTCAGACTCGTTGGTGATATACTCTCGTTGCGACACCTGAGACGGAAACGGAAATGGTTCTTTTGGCGCGCAAGTTTTTCAAGTAACAACTCCCATGTTCGGCAAGCCTTCACACCACTTTCTTTTAGACTTTTTAAAACGTTCATACCTTACTAAAAGAATATTAAAGACAACAATTGAAAACAGTGTGTATGTCGTGAGCAAGAGAAGTTCATTAGCACAGACATGACCATAGACTGAAGTGTGTAGATAATGGAAAATTCCCCGTCAGAACCTACTCGCAGGAAAACCAAACCTTGAACTACTATTCCACCGTACAACATTAGCCCTTTTCTATGAATTTGAATCTCTCCTGCTTTATCTGAGCTGTTTTTAAACATCAGAGCTGCTCTCCTCCTCCACTTCCCTCCATCTATCACAGCCGCTGAAACCTAGGTCTCCAAAGTTGCAGCCAAATATCGACCAACAGACTTTATCAATCATAATATTTCAACTGGAGCTTTTACAGCGTACGCACTATTGATTCCTCTGAATTATTCATGGGTTTCTTTCAAATTCACGCTGCAGTTTTAGAGCTGAATCACAGAAAGTGGTCTGCTGCACTGATTAATCACCATTTGAATTGTGTTTTTTGTGGTTTGTCTTTTCGCAGCCGGTGCATTTGGCCCAGAGCTGTTTCCAAGTCAAAGCGTTTGGACAGACCTTCACCCTGGAGCTAGAGCTGAATCAGTAAGAATTCATCTAACTTTTGTAAAAATGTGAAATTGCCCTGGAAAAAAGTCAAGTCATGTCAGTAGCACCTTTTAAAAATATATAAACTGAGAAAATGCTAACACTGCTACTTACTTACAGTGCTGTTAAAAAGTTAAAGTATATTTTGAATTAGCATATTTTAAAGTTTCTGATCATCATCAAGCCCATCACAAAAAGAACCAGAGAAAATATAAAATGCAGTTTTCATATTTAATATATTTTCATTGGGAGACTGACAGGAACACGGTGCACTCTGAGAGCCACAGCAGATGGGTGTACAAAAACACAACAGAAAATTCAAATATAATGACTGGGAGTGCACAGAACCCATCTGCAATTACTGAGAAAATAATTTTAAAAGATGAGGAACCAAAAAAATGTGTTCAGAAAAGGGGGCATATACTGCACTGTACTACAACAACTGAAGGACTGTTATTGTCCAATGCCAGCACATGGCTCCATTATTTTGCGCACAGTCGAGGGTGACTTTTGGAGGACACAAGCGCTATACAAATCTGATTCCCTTTCCCTTAATTAGATGCGCCTTTCAGTCAGAGATCAGACTGAGAGACTGTTGAGAAGTGAACTCAGTGGACCGCCAAAGAAAACACAGCACCAATTTCAATCAATCAATCAATCAATTTATTTTTTATAACACACAGTATCACAAAAACAGCTTTGTCCCATATGGCACACACTCAATTTTCCGTATTTGCAATTAGCACAAAATTTTAACACGCAGCAGCGCACACGGTCTGTTTTCCTTTCACAAATGCTCCGTTTACAATGTGGATCTACAGTGAAAAAAGAATTCTAACAGTTCTACAATTCTACAAACAATTCTACACAACTAAACCCTCAAAAACTAGCCTTTTATTGTGAGACAGAGGTTGAATTAAGGTTCCAGGTTAAATACAGATGTGGGGAAAGGTTTAGATCTCTCCTTAAATGAACTCAGTTGAATGTTTGACTGCACTGGCCTCCGATCTTTAGCCCTCCATGCCATAGATACTTCAATATGTGACTCTCAATGAAAACAGTTTGGACACCCTGCTCTACAGCAAGAAAACAAATTGATTTAAACAGCTTTAAGCGCCCTACGGTTTGAGAAAAGCCATTTTAAAGTCAGATGAAGGGCAACATTGTGCAGTGTTCTGGTGCGTGTACATAGGATTTTCTTTTAACTGTTGTATATGATCCTACTAATAATCCTAACTTTTAATTGGACTCATCATGACTCTTTCCCCCTCTCTCTCTCTCTCTCTCTCTCCCTCCCCCTCTCTCCCTGCAGCCACCTCCTGTCTTCAGAATATGTGGAGCGGCACTTTCACCAGGACGGCAGACCTTCACAGTCGGTGGTAAGGCTGTGTGCGTGGGCAGTGCCGCTGAGCTCCCAAATATTCAATGTCATAAGTGCAGACAGCATATTAATGGGATGACCGAGGCGCCAACAAGAGACATTTGGACATTTGTTTGCAGAGTTTACAAGCTGACAGTCAAATTCAGTTTAACTTTTGTTTGGCCCTGTTCTTGTAGAAGAAGTAGAAGTTAGTTTTCGCAAGTTTTGAAACTTAATGCTCAAGTTTTTGTAGTGGCTTTCTCCATATCTCTCATGGTTTGTTTTTTTGTTTTTCTAGTGTGAATATTGTCCCTTTAGTCCTTGTTTTGATCTGGCTTAATCCTGGATTTATTCTTGACAGTTCATTATTGATCTCACAATGGAGAAATGTACTTGTTACAACAGCTGCAAAAAGTCAGGAAATGTGCCATCATAGAAGAAAAAAAGGTTTGTAAACAGTAGTAATAATACTGGAATAGGATAATAAACTAAATGTAAAAAGCTAATTAAATAAGTGTCTCTTAGCATCTATCAATAAAACTGTATAAACTGTATTAAAAAAACCTCTCTTAGGGACACTGGATTAAAAAAATAAGATAAAATAACTAATAAGTGACATTGCAGGTTTCGTAAACACTGAGGTCATTGCACATGTTAAAATCTTGAAATATTGTTATTACACAGACAGCTATACAGTAGAATTGTACAGTCTGACAGTGGAGGGTATGAAGGACCTGCGGCAGCACTCCGTCTTGCACTGAGGTTGTCTGTAAGTGTGGTGCTGTTTAAAAAGTCAGGGGGTACCCGCTCTGCCCCTGACTGAGTCTGCATTAAAAAGCCGGGGTTAAAAAGTATTTGTCAAACTAAAATGCAAACATTAGTGGCCTATTTTACTCCTTTAGGTGTGAGTCATAGCTTCTGTCACACCCTTGACTGGTTGAAGCCTTAGTACTGCTCCAAATTTTGCAGAGTGATCAATAGTGCTATTGTGAAGTGTAAAACTAGCCAACAGGTTAAGAGCTTTCAGATGACGTATTCAGTTAAATTAAGTTGGTGAAAGTATTGGTTCAGTATGAGATATTTGGAATCCTGATATAGTAATTTGTATGGTATCTTCTCCGATATCTGATACCAGCAATAAAAAAATTTTTGACTGATGTAGTAGTCATAGTTTAGACCAGGTTTAGACCATGTTTAGACCATGTTTAGACCATGTTTAGACCATGTTTAGACCATGTTTAGACCAGGTTTGAGCCTTGATTTTGTACTTGATGGCCCTCTTATGGCCATTCTATTTTAAGACTGAAAGTCTAAATGTATAACAATTTGATAGAATGCATATAATTGACCATATGTATCAGAATTTTGATGTAATTTTGACGAAGTAAATAAAAATAATTATATTCCCTCTCTTCGCTGATCCCTGAAACGGATCATAGTCTGGCAGGATTCCTATTGACCAACGAGACAAGCTCTCCTGTGTAGTGGGACAGGGTAAGGGGAGGTTGTTTACTTTCTCCTCATTTTCCAAACTTACAGACTTTAAAAATGCTACAGTCAAGTGGTTAAGCCCCTGTTTAAGTATTTAGTCATTTTAGTCCTGGCTTAGATTTGCGTTAAAACAAGACTTCAAATGACCCTTTTCCCTGGTTTCGCTTCATCCCACTGTAGTTGTCTTTATTTAGCAACATCTATTTTGATTTCACTCCGTTCAACACTATGGCCTTAATTTGGAAAGACAACACTTTAAGCAGCCGTGTCTCTTGTGCATCTGCAACGTAATTTTACCCTGCTGTATCCAACTATGTTAACGTAACATTTAATTAAGTGTTTCATCTTGGTGCTGTTGTCTATTTTTGGAAAGTGCGTTGTGCGCTCTTTGCTGTAAAAGTAGGCTGCTGCCGTTTCCATGTTGCACACGCCTTAGTTACTCGGCTGAACGGGTGCAGAGGGAAAGGGCAATACAAGCCGATGGGTAAAGCCTGAGAGACACTCTAGAGATCACATTTTGATACATAGAGTTGTAATGTGTTAGTTTTGCTATTTAGTTGAGATTAAGGCAAAACACTGCAGGTGCATAGGGACAAAAATCTATTTGAAGCTTTTGCTGTGTATTAGTGACATAAGTATGACAAAAAATGGTATTGCAAGTTTTCTGTCATTTTATGTTTTCATATAAATACAAGGCATTTTAGTCATTAAAAAAATTGTATATTTTTTGTGACAAAATCTAAAAAATAATGGATAGAGCCAGGTTTAAATGAATGGTTGTTATTATATTATATTAGTTTCAAAGATTTGTTCAGGGGGGGATTTTAGATTCCTTTTTTTTTTTTTTTTAATGAGCTATTAGTGAATAAATCTGTAAAAAAAAATCAAATTCTGGCTTTTGTTTTTTAAATCAGGCTAAGAATTAAATGAACAAAATGCATCTGAACAAAATATTATTAGGTGAAAAACTGGAAAGTTTGGAGGAGCTTAAAGGGGAGATGTTGCATTTTGAAGTTAAAATTTCCCATATTGTTCTATGGAAAACGTTGAAGTACAATAATTACACGCCTCCTTGTAAACATTGGGTAATTTATTTGTTTCCAGGTGAAAGTTTATATGTTAAGAGAGTAAATAGGCCCAAGAAAAAAAACAGTTTGCCTCCAGTGTCTCCCCTTAAGTGATTGTTCTGTTTATTTGGGCATTTGTTCTGATTTAGTCCAGCCTTAGTCCAGTTTTAGTCCTGGTTTCGTCCTGGTTTAGACTGGGCTCACGTTGGTGCTGTATGTATTGTGATCCAGCGAAAAGGTCACTGGTTTGAATCAGTTGCAACAGAAAGGATTTGCCCGTGTGAAAAATCTCCAAAATCACTGTTGTCGGGATGCAGTGAGGTCTATTGTTCATTTTGGCAGCACATTTTAGTTTAGTTTTAGTCTTTTGACAAAAATGAAATGGAATTTTAGTCAAGATCTAGTCAGGAAAAATCTTGTTAGTTTTAGTCAATAAAGATTCCACATAAATCTGAAATAAATTGACAAAATTTTTATACACATTTATATTATTGTTTATTTAATAATTCTCTGCTTCATGGAGCGTCTCCCACATGAACAAAACACAGAGCTGTTCCTTTGACAGTGAAATTAAATGATATTATAGTGAAGTGACGTTCATGACCGAACCGGCTCTTTTGAACGGCTCTTTGAGGTGAACGGTTCGAACCGGATCTCGATTGTGAAAAGAGCCGGACCTTTTTTTCTGTCAATTTGACACAGATTTACCCTAAATGGACTCAAGAATCAGCACGACACCAGAGAAGAAAGAAAAAACAGGTGTAGCCTTTTTTCATCGACTTTTTTTCATCGAAATTTGATTCACAAACACGTTTTTGACGGAATAAAAATCATCTCCCTCA
>OMNZ01100247.1:0-21032 GCA_900303255.1 Lesueurigobius sanzi | reverse complement strand
TAAACTAAAAAGGTGGGTCTTGAGCCTGCTCTTAAAAACATGAACGTTCTCTGCGGCCCTGAGCTCCTCCGGTAGGCCGTTCCAAAGGCGAGGGCCAGTGTACTGGAAAGACGCCTCGCCGTGAGTGTGTGTATATATATATGGGGACCATTAGTTTAATACACCTCTATATGGTATGGTAAGGTGTAAGGTAAGGTAAGGTAAGGTAAGGTACGTTAAGGTATACTTTATTAATCCCCGTAGGGAAATTCATTCTCTGCATTTGACCTATCCTTCGATGCTGCTGGGACAATCCGTCAGGAGCATTGGGCAGCCGTGTTGACAGCGCCCGGGGACCCATCTCCAGATGTGGAACCAGGCTCATGGTCAGAGTCACCTGGTTGGAGGATTTAACCTAATGTAACCTAATTTTGGGTACCAATGGGGACCATTATTTTAATACACCTCTATATGGGCACCATTAGTTTAATACACCTCTATATGGGCACCATTAGTTTAATACACCTCTATATGTATGGGCACCATTAGTTTAATACACCTCTATATGGGCACCATTAGTTTAATACACCTCTATATGGGCACCATTAGTTTAATACACCTCTATATGGGCACCATTAGTTTAATACACCTCTATATGGGCCCCATTAGTTTAACACGCCTCTATATGTATGGGCACCATTAGTTTAATACACCTCTATATGGGCACCATTAGTTTAATACACCTCTATATGGGCACCATTAGTTTAATACACCTCTATATGTATGGGCACCATTAGTTTAATACACCTCTATATGGTCATATCAGTCGTACAGGAGTTGTCCAATGTCCATCGTAGGCAAAGATTCTTCAGTCTTCATCTGTACTTCATCAGTGCTGACAAATCTCTTTGGATGAAGAGCAAAACGTACACTTCAACTACAGAGTACAGATGAAGACTAAAGAATCTTTGCCCACTGATTACAATAGAACAAATCTGGAATTAATTAAATAAAACATATCTTATCAACCGTACTGTGAAGAGACTGTATGGACATGGATGGTATTAAGTAGGTAAAATGATCTGCCATAGGAACAAGCAATTGTGCACTTACAATAAGAACAGGTCAAGTCTTCAAGTAAATTTCACTTATTCTACCATACCTCACACTGCAAAACATGATCTACAAATAAGTAAAACAGTTTACTTAGAAGTAAGTAAAACGGTTTTACTTATTTCTAAGTTAAAAATATATATATTAATATTATTTCCTACCTTATTTACCTTATATATATATATTTTTAATTTATTTCCTTATAACTAGCTTATTCAAATTGATGATTGGCTGAAGCAGGGGCGTGCTACTCTGGATATAGAGTTTGTGAAAGTTCACTGTTGCAAACGGTGTCCATAGACTAACATTAGCTAGAAACATTATCAAAAGTAGAGAGCTGTTAGCTGCTGAGTCACTGCTGGTAAATATATCTAACACACTGTGTCAAAATGCTTTTACATGAACTATATATACAATATTTTATCTTGTAAATCCTCCATTAGTTTATGATGGGACACACCCGCAGCTTTCCGTGTTTTAATTGTTTTATCTTTCTATGAAACATTGTTGTGTTGTTTTAAAGTGCTATACAAATACATTTTGATTGATTGATTGCAAATCCCATAATACTTCAATAGATCTGAAGAGTAATAGTAGTCGAGGAGGTGTGGCTTGATGTGATTGATTTCTGCAATGCCTCTGAGGACTGGAAAAACTAATCTGTAAATTCATTCATATTTGACCTTGATTTAAGCAGGTAAGTAAAATTATCTGTCAATGCAATAAGTATTTTTGCACCTAAAACAAGTAAAGAATATCTATTGGCACATTTTTTTATTCGGCAAATCAGAATTATTCAAACTAGGATCAAATATATGCATCTCATCAAGATATACTGTATATGTTTTGCAGTGTAACCTCTGTAACCACTCTCAATTTTACCTCATTAAATGTGTTTGGCTATATATTTTTGCACTCTTCAAGTTTAAATGTTCACCGTCTTCCCCTAAACAAATGTCCTTAATATGTTGACATGTTTGAATTCACACTTCCTGCTGAGAATCTAGTGAGTCACGTGCCTTAACGTCCCGTAAAACTGCTCAACGCCACATTCAAAGCCTTCAGAGAACAATAGGCCACACGTGCGCCCTCAGGAAGAGACTCATTCAGCCACTGACGAGAAACTGAACAAAAGCTTCTCTCTGAATGTCATTAGTAATGTTTAAGCCGAACTGACAAACACTGCTTGGTTTTTGTTGGGTTTCTCGACACTTTGCCCATATTGATTATACTTAGGCTATACAAAGAGCTTTCCTAAACCTCTAGATAGGACATGACGCCCTTCAGACCTCTTGTGATTGGTCGGTGAGGCTAATGCAAATAGCAAGTAATATTAAAACGAGAAAGCGGTTTCCATTGATAAAATGGTAGAATTTGAGTAATTGGTTTTTGATTTGATGTACAGTATAAGTCAGTCAAGGCATACTATATTATGAACTATATTAAACTATACATAATATGGATTTTGGATATCTCTAAAGGACTCTAAATTTTCTTGCTAGACTAGACATAAGGTCAGTCAGTTTTTACGAAAACGTTATGAAGAGGAACAAAAAAGCATTAAAAAAATAAGTGGTGATTCATATTACTTAGGTTTGAAAGGACAGAGCCACCAGACCTTGCCATACATTCCAATACATTACTCTGAGTCTGGGATGTCCAATCTAGAGTTTTATTAAAGATCTGTGGGGCTAGATCTGTGCCAGAACTGTGCTAGAAGCTTACCATATTTCAAAACCTGCCTTTATTAAAAGCTACGAAAACAAAATGAATGCATCGCCTGCTTATCATATCTACAAACCATTTTCAGCAATACAAGTCTCTACTCAAAACCTCAATATGCACCTTCAACAATATAAGATAGTTTTATTGATCTCACAATGGAGAAATTTACTTTTCCATTTCATGACTTTTTCATTTACTTTTCGGTTCATGACAGGGAACCGAAGAAATGTCAAACTCTAATGCCACCACACTTCAGTTCTGTGCTATAAAAGCCAAATGAATGAGCATGTGGTGCAGAGCTGTGTCCTCTGACGCAGGAGCCAGTGACGCTGTGCAAATAAACACATTCATATAAACAGCAGCACTGACACGTGTGGAGTCTCTTCCTGCAACAAATGAGGAGAAATCCACGTCTCCAGATCTCAAAACACAGTGCAAACGGTCATCAGTGTTTGTTAAAGTTCCATAAACTGGTCATATTAAACTCTTCTAGATATTTAACTAGCTTTAAATGGTTTGTAAGAGGCAGTACATAGGGGAGACTGGTGTTTGATGTGGCTCTGGTATGTGACACATGGATGAACAGCACATTACAGCCGCCTGTGTCTTCTGGGTCAGAGATTCAGAGCGAGAGGTGTCGGAGCAGTGAGGTGCTGAAATGAATGATTCCCTCAAATTCACATTATACTCAGAGTGGTGACCCGCATAATGTGGTAGCTCAAGGAGGGTCACTGCCAAGTTATTGCACTGGCATTTATAACAGTATTTTTGAAGGTTGGAGAAATTGTAGGTCTAACATTTCACCAAGTTTAGTATATCTTTTTTAAATGTGTTGTTGGCTTTGACCTAGGCAAAATGTCAGTCTATGTCTTTACAATTTGGTTTGTGTCTTTGTCTTCTCCTTCCTCCTTCTCCTATAGACCCATATTATGCTACTAAATTCATTTAACGGTTGACCATTTCTGGCAGTACTGATGGATTTAAAGCAAGGAAACCATGTCCAAATAAAGTTGTTTTATGTCCTGCCACTGCTGCCAGGATTCTTTATGGCCATGCATTATGTCGTCTCTGTTGATGGCAGTAGAAAGTGCAATGAAGGTCAATGTCATAAAGATGTGTCTTTTAAATTTTGACGGTGCAAACAGAAGATCTACATTGTAGGGATTTATAAGGATCATGATTTTATAGTATACACTTGTCTCATTTAACAAAAATATACCTTTGTTTATAGCACCATCTTGTGTTTATTATGATACACTGCACTTCCGTCTTCATCGATGCAACATCCGGTTGTGCAGCAGCCATTTTGTCTGTTCTGGCAAGTCTGCCCTGACGACAACGAACTCCAGTTCCACCCTAAAAAAACAATTTAAAATGTTGTTATCAAATTTATGTGTGACCTTAATTTGCATTTGAAGGACATCTAAAATTCATTACGCTATATTGCAAACCCGAGCAGGCCTTCCCTCCTCCTGAACACCCTAAAGCTGTGTTAAAACGCGGCTAGCTGAGACATGTCGTGCGAGAAGAGCTACTTGGCTATCTTACGCTATCTGACCGATGAGAGAGAGCCCTATGCGCCCGGGACACCCGGGAACACCAAGAGAAAAATACGCAAAGCAGCGATCTGCTACGTGGTGAGGAACGGGACTCTGTTTTATCAGCGTCGGCTCAAAGGCCACGATGATTTTAATGAGCTGGAAGTGGTGCTGCAGGATGAGCGAAGGAAGGAACTTATCACCCAGGCGCACATCACTGACACCGGGGAGCATCTGAACCTGCAAGCCACATGGGAAACTATCTCCCAGAAGTACTGGTGGAGAGGTACCACTTATTTCACAATGTATCTATATAAACTGTTATTAAAATTTTACAATGATTTGAAAATGTGTCATTTTAAAATCATATTCGGGTACGTCACCAACCTACAGATCCATTTGTCTCCATCTAGTGGCGAAGAGCCGCAACTTTACCGTTTAAAACCTTAAATGAGCCACGCTTGGAAATATATGTACTGTAATATGTTGTAATTGTAATATTTAATACAATGTATTTTTTTAATCAAATGTAGTATTATGGCATGATTTTTGTAATATATATAATAAAAATATAATATTGTATTGTTTATTCTTTCTTATTGCACAGGTGTCCTGAAGACTGTGAAAGACCTGATCAAAGAGTGTGCGGTGTGTCAAAGCAGGCGCAGTGAGGAAGGTCCCGGTCGGCCATTGGGACGTCATAGACGCAGAGCCCTAAATGAGGACGAGGAGGATGAGGAAGATGACGGCTCCCTCTTTACTGAGGGGCCATGGGCCAATGTCTCCTCTAAACATGAGCTGGTATTTGTAAGTAACACAGAACGCCTGTTTTGTATACTGTATTGAGTATTGAGTTAGCTGGTCTTCTTGAGCAGCTGACATAATGACCTCTCTGTGCAGGTGGACAGTAACGGGGAGGTGAATCAGTTCCTGCCCAAACACAGTAGGACCATGTTGGACAAACTGAACCAGCAGCGGCTCAATAATCAGTTCTGTGACATAACGCTGCTCATCGAGGGGGAGGAGTTTCGCGCTCACAAAGCTGTCCTCGCTGCGTGTAGCGAATACTTCCACCAGCTGTTTTTCGAAAAGGGAGCAGCCTCCACCCATGAGGCCGTGGTCGACCTCTCAGGTGAGTTTACTGCTTTTTATTTATCACATACTTCAGGCTGTTCTCACCCTTGAGGTGTTTCTCTGTTGATCTTAGTAAGATTAATCCCTGTTTCTCAGGTTTCACAAAGGTCAGTTTCCTGCCGCTGCTGGACTTTGCCTATACGTCGTCTCTCATCTTTAACTTCTGTGTCATGGCAGACATAGCCAACTTGGCACGACACCTGCTGATGACAGAGGTGCTGCAGATCTGTGAGTCTGTGCACAAACAGGTCAGTTATAAGTGCGCGCTTTTCAATCACATATTTGTATTGATTATAATTACTAACATAAATGTTTCTACTTAGGTGGAGGAGCAGAAGCTGACCGTATACCAGAGAGGAGATGTGCACACAGTGGTGTCTCAGGCCGTTGGGGACGTGGACTCTGGAGAGGTACAAGAGGGGCACGAGGAGCAGGAGGAGCAGGGCGTCCCGACTGAGACTGCAGACACCACGTATGTGGTGGCCATAGGCAGCGATGGCAGCGCTGTAGCTGTCACTCCGGAGCAGCTGGCCTTTGTGGCCAATAAAGACTTCATTCAGCAGCCGGTGGCAGTGGTGGCCCCTGGAGACGGCGAGGGGGTGGGGCAGGAGACAGTGACACTGATCGCCCACAGTCAGGCACAGCCTGGAGAGACGGTAACTCTGATCTCTGGGGCCGAGGCGCTGGAGGGCGAGGCTATGACAGTGGTGACCCACAGTGGGCAGGCGGGCGCCAGTGACTCCCTGGCTGTGGTCTCGGCCTGTTTGGCTCTGGAGCAGCAGCCCCACTCCGAGTCCCCGGGACAGACTTATGTCATGTGTGTGGATGCGGAGAGAGAGGCAGTGCAGACCCCAGCAGAGAATGTCTCCTCTCAGGACTCTCCCGACGACCACACACAGCAAACTGAGCCCACCCCTCAGACTGACACTCCACCACCTCAGAAACGCAAAAGGGGCCGTCCTGCCAAAGTGAAGAAGGAGGTGGTGGAGGTGCCCAACCCAGTGGAACAGGAGGAGGCTCCAGAGGAGATCCCTGAGCCCCAAGAGCTGAATGAGGACTCTGGTCGGAGGAGACTGAGGCACCGCTCCATCGCTGAAGGAGGCTACGCACGTCTGCACATGGGACTGGAAGAGGAGGAGGAGGAGGAGGAGGGAGAGGAGGGGGCAGAGGAGGAGAGTCCTTCACCGTCCCGTGTTACTGCTCCAAAGGTACACACTGCACTGAGTGCATCAGGGTTAATGCTGAAGATACACTTTGTTAAACTTTTACGTTTTGTCTCTAGGTTGTGGTACGTACGGGAAAGAGAGGCCGGCCGCCCAAACGGCCTGTAGAGGCTGTAGAGGGGGACTCTGTGACTGTCCTGGTGCAGGGGGACACTGCAGAGGGAGGGGCGGAGCTGCAGCGGGCCTCGGACAGCACTGTGGACGGAGAACACACCTGTTCTGAGTGTGGCATGTCGTTCCAGAGGAGATACTCGCTCATTATGCACACGCTCAAACACGAGAAGTCTCGCAGCTACAAGTGCAGCGTGAGTGTCATCTCTTCATTATTGTTATGTTTATATAAAGTCAATTCTAATCACCTTTGTGTATACAGCTGTGCAGTAAAGAGTTCCAGTATGCAGCATCTCTGCGTGCTCATTTGGCCCGACACAAGCAGCAGAGCAGCCAGCGCGCCCCTCGGACCCTGTTTGAGCTGAGCTCTGAGCCCCGTCCTGAGAACAGTGAGGACAAGGGGCCCATGACTCAGACCAAGAGAGAGTTTGTATGTGACATTTGTGGTAAAACGCTGCCAAAGCTTTACTCGCTGCGGCTGCACATGCTGAGTCACACCGGCGTCAGGCCCCACTCCTGTAAAGTGTGCGGCAAAACCTTCGCTCACAAACACAGTCTGAAGATGCACCGCTCGCTGCACGACACCTCCAAACAGTTTGAGTGTGAATATTGTCACAAGACGTTTGTGAGCAAGAGGAGTATGGAGGATCACACCAGCCTGCACACCGGTGTGTATCTCAGTGTTCATTACTCTGTAGAAACCTATGTATCTATTACACTGTCCTCTCTGTGCAGGCCAGTCCAAGTATCTGTGTAATACGTGTGGAGCCACCTTCCATCGCGCCTCAGCTCTGAGTAAACACCTGAAGAAACACATGCCCCGCCCCGATGTGCGCCCCTTCGCCTGCTCACAGTGAGTCCCTCTGTGAGTCACATGTCCTGAACTAATGCTGAGGACTGAATGTTATCTGTCGTTCATGCAGCTGTGACAAGCGTTTCTTCGAGGCCAAAGACCTGCAGCAGCACATGAACAAACACATGGGTCTGAAGCCGTTCCAGTGTCAGGTCTGTGGGAAGTGCTACAGCTGGAAGAAGGACTGGTATTCTCACGTCAAGTCTCACAGCGTCGCCGAGCCGTACAAGTCAGTAACAGCATTTCACGGCATCCAAAATCATACTAAAACTAAATTAAGATGTCAACTGTGTTTTAACAATATAATATGCGTGTAAAGTGAATAAATTTTAGTTATAACTATGTTTAAAATGACAGTAAAACTAAATTATTGGCGAAATCTTAATTGAAACTACATTAGGTTTTGCCAAAAGACAAAAATGTATTATGTGATAATTGAGTGATGTCAAATAGAAACTTTTGCAAATATGAGAAGAACATGTATTTTTCCACATTTTCTTTCATTTTATATTTTTATATAAACAATAAGGTGTTTTATTTGTAAAAATAGCCACAATTGCTGATGTTTTTGGTAATGATATCTATAGCCAGGTTTAAATTTATGGTGTTGATTTGTTCATGTGTTAGTTACAAAAAAATGTTTGGATCTTGTTTAGTATTCAGATAAACTAGTTATTACGGAATTAATCCATAAAAATTCAAATTTCACCTTATTTTTAGGGTTCAAAACAAAATAAAAAATGAAGTTAGGAAATAAATATTGAAAAATCCCTCAGAAAAAAACCTTATTGTTAAGTCCAAAACTGTAATGTTTGGAGTCTGAAGGAGCTACTAAAGTGGAGTGTTCCACAATGTGAGAAAAAAGTATGTATAAAGTATATGTTATTGTATTATGTCATTGATTTGTTTCCAGGTGAAAAAGTAAACACCAAATCATGTTTTTTTATCTGCTGATAATCCATCTGAATGGATGTCTAATAGTGTTGTCTACCTGACATTATTTTGACATTTTAGTGTTAACTTGTTCAAAACACTACTTTTGTGCCTAAAACCATCTGTGTGGCGCCCTCTTCAGGTTAAACAAGTGTAGTGCCTTTGAATTTGAATTATCCATTGCAATTGGCTCTGCAAAGATTTGTAGGATGGCTGAAGTAGGCAAGCGATCCTTGCACACGCCCCCTAGTGAGTGGAGTTGGAATAGCGAGAGAGCGTCTTTATATTGATTTTCAGGTTTGCAATTTAAAAGTATAGCATTTAGCTTGAATATTTAGCATAGCTTTTTGTTGCATAGATCAGTGGTTCCCAATCGTTTCTCCTTGAAGCCCCCCCTTTTCAGGCTGGATACAGGCGGGGGCCCCCCATTCCAAAACCGCAGGCTTCCTCAATACATTACAATGTAAAAAATGTGTCCAAATAGGAATTATTTCAAACCAATAAACAGAATTTGGAGTGTTTTCTGCACATGCAGTCCTTTCTTAGTCATGTTTGGTTATATATTGTATTTAATTTACTCAAACAATATCTCTTATGGCCTAACCCTCTGATCAGACAAAGCTCTGGGCCCCCCCTGCAGTTCCAGGCGCCCCAGGTTGGGAACCACTGGTATAGATAACTATTTAGAATCACAATAGTTTATTGCCATTGTCAATGAAGGTTTCACAGAGGAAACTAGGAATTTTCTTTGGTGTACTTGTGCAACATGAAACATAAACTTGTAATAAAGATAAATAATAAACTATGGAAAATAAAGGATATAACTATAAGGCATGCATAAAAATAGAATCTTAACTTAACACAATACGAGACAGCAGCATAAATGGTAAATGGTGAATTACAGATTAGCAGCATTTAGTGTCAATTACTCAGTTGTTAATAGTGTAGTTTTAGATTTAGTTAGTGTTAGATTAGTTGCATTTAGCATAGACCATCTGTTAGCATTAGTTGTATTGAGTGTTAAGTTAGTGTTCTCCATATTTACTTGCTGTTATTGCACCAGCCCAGACTCCACTCACACACGTCACCACAACGCCTCCAGCCACGCCCCTTTCGCTGTGATTTTTTAATTTTTGGTCTGGGTGGCGAGGGCCTCTAGTGCACCTCTCTTTAAAAGAACAAACCGACCCAAAACCTAGAAATGAAATATAAATTTGCCTGCAATGTCTCCCCAACACATCCTCATCACAAACATAACCTAAGAGTGATGTCTTGTTTATTTCTTGTCCTGTTCCTCACACTGAACTTATGTTTCCAGGTGTAACGTTTGTGGGAAGGAGTTCTTTGAGAAGGCCTTGTTCCGGCGCCACGTGAAGAAGGCGACTCACGGGAAAAAGGGCCGAGTGAAGCAGAACCTGGAGCGAGAGTGCGCCCAGTGCGGCCGCAAGTTCACTCAGCTCCGCGAGTACCGGCGCCACGTCAACAACCACCAGGGTCAGTCGCACAATTCATAGGTTTCAGATTCTACAAAATGATCAGGCAAAAGATGTTTTCATTAGACGTATTTAAAATTAACAGGAAAATGATAATATGCTGGGGGTCTATAATGTGCGTTCACATTATAGACCCTTTCATTGTTTGTAAACATTTGGGGCTTAGCTGGAGGCGGAATGCTACATTCCCACCTATTGCCATTGTAGCTGTTGTCATAGTAACAATGAACAAATGTCTAATTGTTGTTGTAAATAGCAGATTCAAATCACAATTTCTGTCTGAAAAATTAGGCCGCTATTGGTTTTTTTGTCAAAATCGAGCAGCCCTACCAATTTTAAAATATAGGCTCTTTTAGAATTGTGTGATTATTGATTGAAATGACAGGACTTTCCTTTGGTCATAACTGGAAAATACAGCAAGAAGTAAAACTATGTATTGTTTCATAAAATTTAATGACCAAAAGAAAAATCTACCCATGACTATAAAATATGCTGTATTCATACATTCATTTACAAATCATCAGCTAAATAATTGTCTGGCTGCTCAGTAACTGTACAAGGCTCTTGAACAGTGTTGTCTGTCCCCAGGAGTGAAGCCTTTTGAGTGTCTGACCTGCGGCGTGGCCTGGGCCGATGCTCGCTCTCTAAAGCGGCACGTGCGCACTCACACAGGAGAGCGCCCGTACGTCTGCCCCATGTGCAACGAGGCGCACATCGACGCCCGCACCCTCCGCAAGCACATGGCCAAGCTCCACACGGACAACCTGCCCTGCAAGATCATGCTGGAGAAGGACACGCTGCAGTTCCATAACCAGGGCACCCAGGTGGAGCACGCGGTCAGTATCTTGGCCTCAGAGCTGCCCCCAGAGCTGAGGCCGGCCCAGCAGCAGGCCCCTGGAGAGGAGATCGAGACTGTGCTGATCACAGAGGAGACTGTGGAGGCCATGGAGGCGGTGCAGGCCGTTCAGGCTGTGACTGATGCCTCTGTGTCCACTCTGTCGGACCAGGGCATAATGCAGGTGGTCAACTACGTCCTGGCCCAGCAGGCTCTGGGCGGAGCTAAGGAGGACGGTTCTGAGATCATCCAGACCATGGAGGTGGAGGTGGCCCATGTGACTGAGGTGGAAGAGACTGTGTAAATGTACAAGACTGTTTTTGTGAACTAAGCACATTTTATGTGTAAATAACATGATGTACAGAATTAAAACTATTAATTAGAGCTATGTGTTTATGTTAAACATAAGGCCGTTCATTTCATCACTTCCTCTGCAGATTCCTCTCTTCATGGATCTGACGCTCTCTATCTACTTCATGTACTGCTTCCAAAGGATTTCATCACATTGTCTCATTGTTTGGCTAATCATTTGTCTTTTGCAAAGTTGGTCGTAAAGCACTCAATAAATTATGGTAAGACTTGATTTGCAGGAGTGCTACTTGGATGTAGATTTTTTGTTTAAAATGTGTCTAGATCAATGTCCTTTTGGTGCTCTTCAGTGCAGGGACCATGTTTCATGAGCAAACAGCAAAAAAACTGAGGCACTCAAAAAGGTAGAAAAAGTAAAAAAGCCTTTATTTTACATGGCTTAACATCAATAAAATGCCATTATGGGCATTTTAATGATAAGCCATGTAAAATAAAGGCTTTTTAACTTTTTCTACCTTTTTGAGTACCTCAGTTTTTTGCTGTTTACTCAAATTGTTTTTGTTTTTTCATTCTGTTCTTATACCTCTATGTATTTTTCCTCTTGACCTGAAAGCATTAATATATATTTCCATCTTTTGGACACAAAAACTGGACACAAAGTGATACAGCAGTATGGATATTTATTATTTGCTTTATATCAAAATACCCTTGATGTATTTACAAAACTTTGTACAAAAATAAGAAAACTAAGTGAATTCTGCCTCTGCAAACGACGGGGAGTTGAACAAATTTGAACTTGGGCTCTTTCGAAACATGCATTTTTTTTTTTCCTTTTCAATTACATTGTTCCTCCTGGTGAGAATAAACCAGGTTAATATTCACATAATAAAGCTGAGCACCGTCTATACAAATTTATATACACACATGAACGATAGAACGAACTGGTATCAAATGAAATGCACCTCTACCATAAAAAATAAACAATACTTGTGCTAGGCGTCCACTGCATGTAAAGCCTTGAAAGCATCAGTCATCATAATGTACAGAAAAAACACTGAAAAGCATTAGGCCGGTAATATATGTGGCTACATCAAATGAATGACCAGACATACTTCAAATAAACACACAACGTGGCACATTGGTCTTAAAACAAAACAAAAAAACAGTAGAAAACATTGCCCTCAAATAATACTTCTGACAGTAAACAAATGAAATGTATACAATCAATGGTGACTCCTGCCTCCAGACCAACACCAGTGTACGTGACTAGGAGAGGGCTGCACAATATAACAGAATTATCGCAAGATGCCAGAAGATCTCGTAAAATCAACCAGGGCTTCCGTCTGACAAAGATTTACCCCTTTTTTTTTTTGCTAAAACTCACGGTAGCTTCGCAATTTGTGCAAACAGTTGAGTTCTGGTCATGATTTTTAACAATTTAGTTACATTTTATCCTTGTTTTCATCCTGATTTGGTAGTGTTCAAGTCTTGTTTTTAATTTCAAAAAGAAATTCCTCTGATTGTTGTTAAAATATAGCCTCAGTAGTTTGGTAAAATCTGACAAAAACATCAATAGCAGTTACCACATACAGCATTTTCTCCTTATATTGTGCAGCCCCTGAACAGCGGTAATACAAAACAAAATACATAAAGATTTGCTACGGCCCTTTGCAAAAAATATCAGCCCTAAAAGTAAAAAAAAAAAAAAAAACCCTCTTATGCGAGCTTGGTTTCCAGTCATGCTTTTAAATGGAATGAACAGCAGTCTAGATAGAAGTCCTAAGCGTTTCTTAAGTGCTCTCAACAAATGAAACAAATGCACCTCTGCTCAGCACCTCCAGCATTTCAAACCCTAAAACAATAACTAAGTGCATCGTGGCGTGTTTTTCAGCAGTTTCCGCACTTTTTAAACAAAGATATCTTTTTTTAAATGAAATGTTCCGCAGAGTGGTTTTTTTTGAATCAGATTGACATGGTGCGACCAGCGGGGGGCGCCTCTCTCACTCGCCCTCCTCCTTGATGCGCTGCTGCTTGTTGCGGCGCGAATCCAGGTCGAAGGAAAAGTCGGACCACTCGTCCCGCGGCGGGAAGGAGATGGTCTGGCGCAGGGTGAAGCGCACGGCGTCGATGACCCGCTCCCCGCGCGCCTCGGCCGACCCCACGCTCACGGTGGACGCCCCGCTGGTGGTGCGCACTAGGTGGGGCGGGGGCGAGAAGTCCATGGCCTGCCTGTGCTCCAGGATGCCCTTCCAGATGGGGTGCTGGTACTCCACGGGGATCTTCAGCCGCGACAGGTCCTACCACAGCATTTTAGACAGTTAGTATGTGGAGGGGCGAGTGCAGAGGGGGGAAGGACAGTGTGCGGGGGTCTTCTGTCTCTACCCCAGCGAATGACTGGAGTGCGTTAGGCATGGGCTCACCTCCATGTTATAGTTCTCGATCTGGTAGATGTTGGTTAGACCCTGTGCGGTGAAGTAGTCCAAGCAGCCTGCGCAGCCCAGCCGAATGAGGAAACTGTGGGCAGCGAGAGCACGGTTAGATCGACTCATTACACACATGAGAAACTGTTTTAGCAAACTGTTTTAGCAAGCATTACAACCAGGACTTGACACTAACCCACCAGCCAAACTATGGTACATTTCCATTTTGCTTGTTTAATATTGCAAGATAGCGCTGACGGAAATTCCTAGTCTGTGAATCCTCTCACTGACGATGACAATAAAGTCTCTTCTGATTCTGTAACTCTTGTGCTCATTCGCCACTTTCTTCGGCTCATTTTACATGTAATAAGGAAATTAAACCTGGTACAACCATTCAAGACCTAACTATACAAAGTTTTGTTTTATTTCATAGATGAGACTTGGCTTTAAGGCTGTTTTATAGATGTTTTATCTTGTGATTGATACATTTCAGGTCAAACATTTGTTCTTTCCTGCCACCCAAACATATAAATGTACAGTGCTTAACACATTTATGAGACCACCACTCTAACACTATAAGGTGTTTGCCACAGCTGCCATAATTTAACAGTATTTCTGTTTACCAAACAATCTTTTTATGTTTCTATAATGGTTAAGGAAGAAAGGAACCTGGAGGTGATGGACTGGCCAACCCAAAGTCCAGACTTTGAACCCCATTGAACAGATCTGGGATTTAGGGAAATTAAAAATTGAGTCTGATCCAAAGAAAGTCTCTGGGAACAGCTACAAACTGTTTGGAACTCAATAACAAAAGAGACTTTGCAAAATTACATAAAAATTCCAGCAAGAATGCAAGATGTTATCAGGGCCAAAGGTGGCCAGACAAAATATCAACATTTTAGGTAATTTTTTTGTCAACAAGGACTATTTTGTTATTCCAATTGGTTATTTTCTTAATGAATAACATCTGTGTCAAAACGCATAGGCTGTCCACGAGTTAATAAAGGAGTTAATAGAGTACCTCGGATCATTTCTCTGCTCTCATCTAATAGCCTTGGCCTGTCTTCGAAGAGCCCCCGTTGTCTAAACCAGTGGTCCCCAATCTTTTTTTGCCATGCAGGCCTTTCATTTATTCTATGAGCACCCCTCGCCTCGATGGTTTTCTTGATTAGTTAGAAAGTGAATGACTAAAACTCCTAATTATCAGTAAAAAAAACACTGAAACTCTCACTCTTTACAGTTACATGTTTTCGTAAGCTTTTCTTTGACTACAATAATCAAAAATACAATTAGTTATATCTAATTTTTTATCTGAAATGAATCCAAGTATCCCCTGGTAACCTGTCGCGTGCCCCTAAGGTCCCCGTACCCCTGGTTGGGAAACACACATATGTGGACCTGCTGATGCGCTCACCTCAGTCTATTGTTATTTATGTTTTCATGACAGGTGGTCTAATACATTTGTTAAGCACTGTACATATAACCAATGGATTTTAGCATTTAGCAAAAACATATTTCAATTGTGGCTAGTAAAAACATGAAGTGGCCACTATCGTCTGAAAAAGACAAGACGTAGCGGCCAGCGAGAACTAAAGTTAATGTCAAGCCCTGATTACAACAGCAGCAAAACTGAGATTGATGTAAGACAAAAAGAGTTTAACAAGGTTTTAGTCAGAAAGTGTAGAGACGGGATATGGAGCCTAAAGTGTGTAAATGGATCTAAATGATTTAAAATCAGTAAGTTAAATCAGTAAGTTAAATCAGTAAGTGTGTTGAATGTAACGCTGGAGGAATCACAAAAGCCAATATTGTATGTTGTTTGTGTGCCTCATGTCTCCCCCTGTAGTGCTTAGTTTGGCGCAGGTTTACACTTTCTCTCGAATATAAGGGGAATTTGTAGAGGCAGATTAGCTCGTTGCGCCATGTGACTACGCTAGTTTGGCTAACCTAGCGTTGTTAGCGCCAGAACTTCCTGTCTGTATTCATTTCCATTAAGATTAGCTCAGAGTCATTTGAATAATGGTATTTTCTAAATATTCGGTGGTGGTTTTATATTATTTACGCATGTATTTCTATTTAGTTTGTTATTGCGTGCTAGCCGTTAGCTTCGAGGCAAACCCACCGATCTTTCTCACTTCTTTCAGACGTCCCCTCCGCTGAAGTATTCACGTCCTACACCAAGTTGTTAACATATAGTCATCCTGTAGTAATCATCTACCAGGAACACGCTGTCCTAAGCTAATCTTAATGGAAATGAATTCAAACGGGAAGTTCTGCCGCTAACGACTTCAGGTTAGCGGAACTAGCATAGCCACATCGTGCAACCGGCCAATAACGCTCTTTAGAGGCATGCGGTCTCTTGTTCTCATGTACGTTTTACATGTTTTGTACTAACTGCTGCTATAACGCTGTATTCCAGTGGTTCTCAGCTGGTGAGTCGAGGCCCAAAAGTGGATCGCGAGCCTTTGCCAAACCCAATGATTATTCTTTTAATGATTTTCGATATGAAGAATTATAATCCGTGCTTAAGGCAACTAAACTCTGAAAACAAATACTCCATTTTGATGTCAAATTTACAAAAAAATGACCAAACTACAAATTAAACTGCAAGGATAAAGTTGACATGAATATTTTTTGGGGTCACGACACTTTGAAGGTGGGTCCCGAAGCTTGACCAGTTGAGAACCACTGCTCTATTCTGTCGGTTCCCCCAGTGTGAGCCTGTCCTTCGCTGTGCTGCGCCCCCTGTCTGTCATCGCTGTATATGGTGTGTCTGTCTGTCTGTCTGTCTGTGCTGGGGGGGTACCTGGAGATGCTGCTGTCCATGGGGTAGGGAGGAGGGGGGGTGCAGTGCTGCGAGGAGGGCACCAGGGGGAGCTGTGGCTGCAGTGCGTGTGTGGGGCTCAGTGAGCTCATGTCGCTCATGGGGATGTGAGTGCCCATCATGGGAGACACTGAGGAGAGAGAGGAGCCTGCTGTCAGCTGCTGCGCTCACTGTGGCTTTGTTTTGGGCTAAGCGTCTTAGCTGTTTGTACGAGGAGCTACTTTGTGTAGATTTTCAAGTGACATTTGAAATGCTTAAAGACTCATTTTACTCCCTACACAAAAAAAAGATCCTCAACACCAAAGTCAACTTAAAGAGTATGTGACAGGTTTTCACATTTCTCTCATTATTACTAAATGTGACGAGATTACGCCTGCAAAAATATTTTAAAAAGCTTTGCATTGGTGAAGAGCTCATTTTAATAAAGAAAAGTTGAAAACAAAGTAGATTTTCTTATGGCAGTGACATAGATATTTCCTTCCTTTCATAAAAAATAATTCTTCATATAAGAGAGTTTCCTTCTGCCAACACCATCCAGGTTACACTGTACATTCTGAAACTAACAATAAAAAGTTCGACCTTGGACACACCTAGTCTACATCAATATATACTACATGAACAATTGTAATCTTCATCTCATTATTCTCATCACCATCATTTTCTGTACAATACTGCATCAGTTAGTAGGTTCAAGGTAGGGCTGGGCGATTTGCCCAAAAAATACTGAATGATTACGGTTTTAATCAAAATACGAGTCCAAAGCATTGACTTTCATTGATGTCAGGTCTACACATCAGCCTGCACAATCAAGCCTATCCATCCATTTACAAACCACTTACGGCTTGTTTCCATCTGCCCTACTCTACACTGCTGTACTCTACTCTTCCTGCCTATGAAGCGCTTCCATCAGCCCACTTTACTGCTTACTGCTACTTTTTTTAGTACCTGCTTGGCCCTGGAGCCTATTTCTTATTACTTGGTCCTAACCAGGACAAGCAGGTACTTAGCCTGGCCAGCCACTCCTGCTTTCTTTCACGTTTTTGAAAAGAATATGAAAAGTGTGTAGATTGGAAGGCCCGGCTAGCAGGTACGTTTTTATGAACATAAACCAATACAGCACACAGCAAAGGCATATTCATGGACCAGACTCTACAAAGTAATGGAAACAAAACCACGCCGAGTAGAGTAGAGCTGAATAAGGCAGGGTAAAGTAGGGTAGGTGGAAACAAGCCATTACACCGTTGTGTACTCTAGTCCAGCCCTATTTCTTATTATCTGGATTCAATTTGCAATCATTTAAAAATGCAATTTCTCTTTTGATTTATTTATTTTTATTTCTTAAAACTAATTTCATAATAAGCCATAGAGTTTTCAAAAACGTTGTATTTTATCCTCAAACCAAGGGGTGGAGTTTAGCGTGATGCTCAGAGGGGCTCAGGCAGAAGTGAGGAAAAACAAGCTCTTTTCAGCGGAGAAAACGACACAGTGCACTCCTAAAACACAACACGCGTGCTTTGTAAAGTAGATTTGTGAAGTTGGCAGGCTATGCACTGGTGTTACTAACAAAAACAGTCACTACAGAGCGGTTTACAAAGTAGCTGAAGTGTCTGTGATGTGGACATGATGCTACGGACTCGATTTCACGATTTAGCAATATTCAAAAGGACAAACTGATTCATAGCCTAGCCCTAGTTCAAGGCCTGGATTTTTAAAACTATTATAACTCACATTTTAGTTGACAGGACAGTACAGGACAAAGTGCACAGACCAAGGAGCGCGACCTGGGGTGACACTTACTGTCTGTGAGGCCGCCCGACATGCTGGAGGGGGTCAGGCTGTTCCTCTGCTGGGGGTTAATGAGCTGGGACACGGAGGGGAGCTTGTTCATTTTCCCATGAGTCGGGGAACTGGACCCAAACGACGGCTGAGGAGGCATGGGGGTCCTGAGAGAGGAAGAGAGAGAGAAATATGGTTAAACGTGTGGGAGACGCACATGGGATGATCCAGTACGGTCCATGAGTATTTGGACAGTGACCCAAATCTGTTATTTCATATCATTTTATAGTAGTATTTCTGGATATTTCAATATTAGCACAGGGACAGTGATGTTGAAAAAACCCAGCACCAAACTACACTGGCACGACAGCGTCCTAATTATTTTAACTAAATAAAATATCACATTTTGTCACTGTCCAAGCCCTGTGCAACTACTGTGTCTGGACATGCTCAAATCTGGAAATGAACCAAGAAACTGATAATTAGAGATGCACTGATCCAGCCTCTTTGCTTCCAACATCAGTTTTTGGGGTTCGAGTATCTACCAATGCCTTTTGTAGATGACATTGATTGATGATATTAATATAGACAACTTCCAACATAAAGTGATCTGATCATTCATACAATGTGCAGATATGTTTTAGCAGTGGTTATGTGAGAGTATTTCTCAAACTACAAAACAAACACAGAGACCTTCAACAGTGGACAATAGTATTTCACTTTCATAGCTGCTCTCCAAGTCTTGCTCGATGCTGGCAAACTGCAGTATGTTACACAACGATCAAAACTAGTATTGTGTAGTTTCAAAAGAGCTCATGTTGTGCTCATAAGTTTACATGCCCTGGCAGACTTTTAGATTTTTTCATGACCAATTTTCAGAGAATATGAATTATAACACAAAACCCTTTTTCCACACAAACACTAACCATGACTGAAAAAAAGTTTTTGGTTATCAGGAAGAGAAGAAGAGAGAAAGGAAAATAATTAATGAGGAGAAAGAAGGAGTGAATACAGGACCAGGGGTGAGAGAAGGGTGGGGGGGCAGTAAAGGTAGTGGTTACACAAAGTGAAAAAAGTTTTTGTGTTATCATTAGTGCTGTCAATCTATTCATTATTTTAATCAGATTAATCACACTTTTGAAATTTGATTAATCACGAGCAGTTCATTTTATTGTTATTATTGATTAATCATTTACATTTCCCTGGCATAAAACACGCTAATTTGACCTAAGCTAATAACTTTTTATCACATTTTCAGCTCATGAGGTTGATTTAATGCTTACTCAACAACAGTTTGTGGAAAATTCTAGCATCTTACAACATAAATAACAAATTAAATGTATTTTTGGGGCGTGGCTTGTCGTCTGATGATGAGGTCCCAATGACAGATCAGAGAAACACTGATTTATACAAATGCCTCAAGCCAATTTACTTTACCAAACACCACTTACTTTGGAGTTTGTTCGGTCAAAACATGTGCGATTCATTTGGTATTAATCATCATGGTTTCCATGATTAAGGCATTATTTATTTTTTGATTAATCGTGAGTTAAAGCGTTAACTTTCACAGCCCTAGTTATCATTCATATTCTCTGAAAAATGGTCATAAAAATATAAAATTCTGCCAGGATATGTAAACTTATGAGCACAACTGCATGTACATATTCACTTAATAAAGTAATGTGAAAGTATCGGTTCAGTATTGAATATTTGGAAGCTCCGATAACCCACACCAGTATTGGATCGGTTCATCCCTGTAATTAATTTTAAATGAAGCTTCAAGCAAAAAGGTATTTATTGTGATCTGACAAAAGTGCAGCCAGTCTGTGTCAAACAGAACTCCACAGAGACATGTTGACATATCGTTGGCGTCATCTTTGTTAAAACTCATTTTTTGATCGTTTTAAAGCCACACACACTGTCCCGCAGTAACATAAGAAACATGTCCAGCATCAGAGAACTTCACCAACAGAAAAGACATAAGCGTCATCGAGGAGTCCAGCTCACATTCAAAACATTTCAAATCAAGAGTTTCCAGTCCAAACCCTCAACATTATGACAAAATGTCTCTCTCTCAGGACGGGACGCTGCTCAGAGGGGCACATTGTAAAAGTTCATGTCCTCGGAGTCTCCCTGAGCGCAGCCTGGAGCGGGACGAGGGCCAAAAGGTCGTCAGAGGCGAAAGGTGGAGGGTCAGAGTGGAGGAAAGTCAGAGAGAAGAATGTGTTCAGCGTCTTCTGTGATCCGCCTCCGACAGCCGGGCCGAACGTGACCTGACCAGGCTGTGAGAGGGCCAGAGGGAGAGAGGGGGAGGAGGGGAGGGAGGGAGAAGGAGAGAGGAGAGAGAGGGGGAGGAGGGGAGGGGGGGGGGGGGGGGGGGGGGGGGGGGGGGGGGGGGGGGGGGGAGGGGGGGGGGGGGGGGGGGGGAGGGGGGGAGGGAGAGAGAAGGAGAGAGAGAGGGGGAGAGAGAAGGAGAGAGAGAGGGACAGGAGGGGAGGGAAGGAGAGAGAAGGAGAGAGAGAGAGGGGGAGGAGGGGAGGGGGGGAGGGAGGGAGAGAGGAGGGGGGGGGGGGGGGGAGAGGGGGGGGGGGGGGGGGGGGGGAGGGAGGGGGGGGGGGGAGGGGGGGGGGGGGAGAGAGGGGAAGGGGAGGGAAGGGGGGGGGAGGGAGAGAGAGGGAGGGAGTGAGGGAAGGAGGGAGGGAGAGAGACATTTAGCAATGAAGAAAGTGATGGACAGAGAGGGGGGAGAGAAAGAAGGGAAGGAAA
>OMNZ01100243.1:0-13403 GCA_900303255.1 Lesueurigobius sanzi | reverse complement strand
GTGCGACAAAATAATGGATTATAATATACGTTAAAAGTTAAAAGCAGTTTAATATTCCCCTGTGCGGCTCTAGAGCTTGGTTTAAATGTAAAGGAATAAAAAAAAGTCAAAACTAGATTCGCTTTTTGAGAATATCAATCAGGAAGTAGTGCGCCGAGACCTGGCATCACACCGTGATTATAGCTCTGTCAGAAGCGCGTAGGTTTTCCGCACCGTCGGCCCGGGTTCAAACCCCGGTTGGTACATCATTTTTTTTTTTTTATTATTACATTTTGAGTTGAAATTTAGATTTTTAATAGCAAATGTTCTTATTTGGTTACAACAAACGTCAAGAAGGGCGCGTTTCATGTTTCAAGTTAGTTTTAATGACTTTGTATGGAAGTTTACATTACTGTGTGCTGCGCCACAGAGGGCCTAGGGAGGAAATGCACCGCACGCCACTGCTTCAGACGGGCCTGGACATGTACTGGCTTAAGCAGGGGGACACGTCTGGCACTGTAGGATTTGAGTCCCTGGCAGCGTAGTGTGTTACTGATTGTAGCCTTTGTTACTTTGGTCCTAGCTCTCTGCAGGTCATTCAGTAGGTTCCCCCATGTGGTTCTGAGATGTTTACTCGTGCCATTAATACAGGTAACGAGTGGAGGACAGAGGAGCCTCTTAAAGAAGAAGTTACAGCTCTATGAGAGCCAGAAATCGTGCTTGTTTGTAGGTGACCAAATACTAATTTTCCACCATATTTGCAAATAAATTCTTTAAAAATGTGATTTTCTGGATTTTTTTTTCTCATTTTGTCTCTCATAGTTGAGGTCTGATGATGAAAATGACAGGCCTCTCTCATCTTTTTAAGTAGGCGAACTTGCACAATTGTGGCTGACTAAATATTTTTTTTCCCCCACTGTACCTAAACTAGTCTGCACTGCTCAAAACAAGAATTCTCAAATGAAGTATTTTAAAACCATTCTTGATTTTTTGTTTTTGTAGTGTGACCTGCTAGGATCCACAGAGAGGACCTTCTGATCTGCTTGGAGCTCAGGGAGAACCTTCTGACCTCATGTGGACCTCCTGACCTGCCCAAACCAAGCTGAGTATGACTCGTCCCAGAGCTGGAGAGGGGCCACCTGTGTCGGTGCAGCAGGCTTCAGTGAGGGGCCCCTGAGGCACTCCTGAGGGTATGCGGGGCCCTTCCACACAGAGCTATGTGCAACATCTCCTTCTGCGATGTGGACAGTAAAGTGGACCAGTACTTCCAGCCCACGCTGTACATCGTGGTCATCGTGCTGGGGCTGCCCACCAACTGCATGGCTCTGTGGGCCGCCTACATGCAGGTGAGGACCACATTATGTTGACTTAGAAGAGGCTTCAGAGAGTTGGTGGAATGTTTTTCTGTGCATGTGCAAGGTATGGCAATATTTTATAACACTAGGTCAATCAATCAATCAATTTATTTTTGTAACGCCCAATATGACAACGGAGTCAACGGGGTGTTGGTATGAACAAAAACAAATCAATATCAGACATCAAGAATGATCAAAATAAGTCACACACAAATTAAATCTTTTCCCAGGATGGGAGAAGGCTTTTTTCATTAATATTCTGTTATTACAACACGGGACACAGTACTGCAACATTACACTCTCCTCTGGACGAAAACAAAAAGAGGATATGGCTTATACCGTAAGTTGGATCTCTAATCATGAAAAATACATGATAACAGGAGGCTAGTGCCAGAAGCTAACGTCAGCTTGCTTTGGAAGCGGGCAAAATATGTTAACAGAAACAAGATGAACCAAATGTAAGAGGGAATGCCAAATTGAACTAAACAAAAGTGGAAGAGAACAAGAACAGTGAACGAAACGGGAGTAGTCACCACGGCTAGGGGAGACCGAAGCTCCTCAGTAAGGACCCCTTTGGAGGGGCAAAAGGGAAAGCCGCTGGGAATGAGAGGGCCCTAAAAAGCAAGGACACTGACCATGGTTACATGCCGTCAATATTCCGTTTACGGTCAATATTCCGGTTTCCGAAAGATTTGGAATAACCCGTTTACATGTGTGAGCAGACATCAATTGTACGTCTCGTCGCACAGAAGCATCGTTTCAGCTTCTTATTTCTGTATCAAAGACAATAACAGACAATTTTGACAATTTTAAGTATTTATTCCATAAATAGTTACTAAAACACAAAAAATAAATTCCAACTTGACAGAACGGCAGCCCCCTCATACATCCAAATATACTGTAGCTCTCTATCATTAGAATTCACAATTTAAAAGAAAATGATATGGTTTTCCAATGGTTTTCCTCATTAATTTACATATAATATGATTGTATTGTGGCCAACCTTTGGGGGCCCCCAGGGGGCCAAGGACCGCACTTTGGGAACCAGTGCTGTAGGCAACAATAATATGATGGGGCTGAAACAGTATTGCAGACTACATATTTCATGCGACTGAGGCTGAATATGCACAATACATTTCTATATCTTCATAAGAATCTTCCTAAACTCAAATAATTGGAGGCACCATTTTCATTTTGCAGCAATAGTCCTGTCAGTATTTTAATGCAGACACTTTTTCTCAAGTTTAATGAAAATGCCATTTTGAAGAAAATGCAATTATTATTATTATAAATAATAATAATAATATATATTTTTTTTAAATAGTCCACACTCCACTTGTTGTGGTGGCTTATGCACTACATTTGTTTTGATCAGTTCATGTAATCCAATTTTGTTTCTGGGCCCCCTTTATCCAAGAGCCCCAGTCTGCAATATGATACTTTCGCCCCTGGCTCTCGCAGCTCGTCTCACTCGCTAACACAAACCTGCGCACTGCCCATTGCCTGCACTTGCCAACTTTACCCCCAACTTTACTTTACGTTTTTAAGCCTAAATACAGAGCTATGATGTTTTTAAAGGGACTCTACGGAAGTTAAAATTTAAAAAATAATATATTTTCCACCCCCTACATGCTCCAGCAATGTCCCGCGCTGTGAGCCCACACCTATCCCACTCAATTGCCGCTATAAGCCTGCACCGTCACTCTAAAGTTGCATGTTCGGGCCGAGGCAGCAGTCATTCACCAGCTTAACATGAAGACTGCAGTTACACGGACGGCCAGAGGTGGCAGTCATGAGTATGAAAATGGACCGTTGAGTCCCTTTAAAGTGTATGTATTTTTGAAGAGCAAACCAATATTATGGTCACATTGTTGAGTTACTACCATAAACTAAATGAATATTCATTTAAGAAACTAAGCAGTTTTCTTTAAGTGAGCTTATATTTTTTTGCAGCCTAAAAATACATTTTAAAAAACTCAATGAGATGACTTTACACGGAGACAAGAAATCTTGCGGCATTTTGATCTTGCGAGATCCCATCCCTAGTCAAGATGCACAAAGCCAAGCTACAGATTTAGTGCCATTAGCAGTATTGTTACTTTGTGAGGTTGTGGTTCTCTTACAATTTGAAATAGCTTGTTAAATTGCGTTCCTTCAGGCAAACCTAAGGTAAATAACAACACAAAGTGCGTTTGCATATGTGTGCGGCTGAGAAACCTGAAGTATGTAAACAGAACACTGAATGCCTTCGTTATTTGGGCCATTAACAGATTACTGAATACTAATGGTTTTTATCAATGAATAGCTGTTTTGTACCTTTGTTCTAATGAGTTAGTGGTCCAGTGTTTACATTATCTAGCTTCCTGTAAGTGCGGCCCAGCCCGAAGCAGGTTGACTTCCGGGTCGTTACCTAAGGATACCAGGGGGAGGGGGCGGGGGACTTTGAATCGGCTCCGGCCGGTTGTGTGGGGGAAGACGAATGACTTAGTCACAGGTTTATATGGGGTCTGAAAAATTGGTTCTAGATCGATCCAGAGGCAATTGTCATGTTGGAAAACTGCACAGCGACCAACCAAGGCCACGGAGAGATGGAGCAGCTTCTCTTTCAGTATAGAATTGTATCTAAACCTAAACTCTAAATCTATCATAGAACTCTGAGCAGCCCTTATCTACATTATTAAACCATGGAATCCTGGTAGCCTGTTTAGACCAGTTTGCTCATCTGATCTCTTGGCCCATGGTTGTAGCCTGTATTGACAGTAGGTGGCTCCTCTGATCATGCTGGTCCATGGTTGTAGCCCCCTCTGTAGACCCCTCTCCAGTAGATCCCTCTGATCTCTCAGTCCATGGTTGAGGCCTCTTTTGACCACAGTAGGCCATTGTGTTTGCAGGTGCGGCAGAGGAACGAGCTGGGTGTGTACCTGATAAACCTGTCTGTGGCTGACCTGCTGTACATCTCCACTCTGCCGCTGTGGATTGATTACTTCCTGCACCGAGATGACTGGATCCATGGCCAAGAGAGCTGCAAGCTCTTTGGCTTCATCTTCTACACCAACATCTATGTCAGCATCGCCTTCCTCTGCTGTATCTCCCTCGACCGTTTCCTGGCTGTGGCTTATCCTCTGCGCTTCGCCAAGGTACGCCGTGTCAAGACAGGTCAGTGCTTTTGCTGTGTAGTTGACACAAACATGAATGTGTTACATAACTGTCATTACCCAGTGTTCTCCTCCTGCAGCTGTACTGGTCAGTGCTGTGGTCTGGATTATTGAGATTGTGGCCAACTCTGCTCCGCTGTTCCACGATGAGCTCTTCCAGGACCGCTTCAACCACACCTTCTGTTTTGAGAAGTACCCTATGCAGGACTGGGTGGCCGGCATGAATCTGTACAGGACGTTCCTTGGGTTCCTGGGCCCATGGATAGCCATGTTGGTAGCGTACCGTGGGATACTGGCCGCTGTGCGCTGTAACGTGTCCACAGAGCAGGAGGAGAAGGCCAAGATCCAGCGGTTGGCTCTGAGCCTCATCCTAATTGTGCTGCTGTGCTTTGGACCATACCACGCACTGCTGCTGGTGCGCAGCGTCATGTTTCTGAGGCGGCCCTGTGACTGTGGCTCTGAGGAGAGCCTGTTCGCTGCGTACCATGTGTCTCTGGCCCTGACCAGCCTGAACTGTGTGGCTGACCCAATACTGTACTGCTTTGTGAACGAAGGAGCCCGCAACGATGTGGGCCGTGCTCTGATGGCCCTGCTGTCCGCCGCCTGTCAACGGGGCTCTGCCTCCACACCCTCCCACGCTGACATTATCCACACAGGCTCTGTCACCATGGAAACACCTCTGTCGACCAAGAAGTACACCTGTGTGTTCAGTGACACCGATAAAACTAACAACTACAAGACTGAACTGGTGGCTCTGAAACAGGAGTGTCTGCAGATGAGCATACTCCGAAAGTGACTTCAAAGTCACTGAATGTCTTAAGTAACATACAGCGAATTGGAATAGCTTGAATTACGAGAATGTACAGTATGTTGATTTTGTATAGGTTTGGACCAGTCAAAAATAGGATTATTTATAATAATATGATTACCAAGTGGAACAAGCTGTAATCAAGGAAACTTGTCAAATTGACTTTTTGACCTTTAAACCATGTTATGCTGTTTACGTGTCAAAAAAAAAACCTGGGGTCCCATTAATAGAACTGAACATTCATACGAACAAAACACAAACTTCACGTACAGAAAAAATATTGGTGTTTATAAAACACCTGCAACAATCTTTTCTTCATTGATCCCAGGAATTTGCGAACATTGCCCTCCTTACGACATGCCCTCTGCACTGCCCCGTTTCACCATAAGGAAATGCAATGCAAAATAACTTATAACTGAGATTTACCTAAACATGAGGCGATAATGAGAGGGTTTTACAGATTGCGAGGGACAGAGAGGGAGGGGCAGGTGCTGCAGCGACAGGCTGTGGAATGTACATTTCTGCTTCTCTGATCTCACGTATTGTCATTGTGCACTATCCCGCCATTAAAACATGTGGAAATATCCATCTATAACATGAATACAATATTTATCAGCTTTTGTCATTTTTAAGTCCAAACAATAGAGATTTATAAAACTGTCACCATGAACTCTGTGGGCCATTTCATTCATTGATGAATTATTATCAAGGTTTGAGTCTCAGAATCAGGCAGCGGCCCAGTGCGGTCCAGTCCAGTGCGGTTCGCATGGTGTGAGAGAGAGGAGGAGAGGGCACAGCCGCAGTGTGTAAAACACATCATCTCACACATCTGGTGATCTGCAGGAGCTGCTCACACTTATGTCACTGATTATTTCACAAGAGTGCATATCGATGCTGCTGGGTCATTCATTCTCCCCCATAAAAACGCTCCAATCCCAATGCTCTGTGCGGCCTATGGTAGCGGCCTGTGGTAGCGCAACGGTTAGTGTTTGTGCTTCACAGCTTGAAGGTCCCTGGTTCGATCCCCGGTCTGGTTGGAGCCTTTCTGTGTGGAGTTTGCATGTTCTCCTCGTGTCTAGTTGCCTCGGGGTGCTCGAGTTTACCCTACCACTAAAAACATGTACAATAGATCAGGATGAATGTGAGTGTGTTTGTGTGTGCGGGTGTGGGACAGCGGATGGAAATTAGCCCATGGCTACAATCCAGTGTGGCGTGTTTACATGCATGGTTCTCATGTGTGTTCATTAACAAACAAATAAAACCACTGCGCTCCAGTCTCATGGATGCAGCAGTCTCATTACAAAACAGAATTTTCCCTGAAAGGAAGCTTGTGCTTTATTAATTTAATTAATTTGTCATTTTCTGAGCAACTCTCCTATTTTGCCAGCCTTTTTCCACGCGGACCATCCACATAGTCAGAAAGTTTTGTTGGACGCTGTGTGGAGGCCGCCCAAAGGGGTGTGGAGGACACCACTTTACTCGGTGGTCAGCGGGCGTGTGCAGCCGTGGCCGTCTCTCCTCCGTGATGCGTGTCCCCTCTTCAAGCCTCTCTTACGCGTCGCCCATGCGTCTGGAGTGCGCCGTAGCTGTGGACCGCCTGTGTGCGTCGCCTCTCTGGTGCGCCCGCACAGCTGTGTCGGTATGTGGAAGGTGTTGCGTATCTCGTTTCTGGCCAATGCTCCACGCCACTGCTTGTGCCTCTTCTCCCCGATGCCGTCCCGGCCTCTTGTCCTTTCTACTCCTTTCCTTCGTTCCACTCGTCCTCGTGCTCTTCCGCTTCTCCTGTCTCCCCTTTCTTGTTCCGCTCCTGCCTCCCTCTTGCCCCACTTGTTGCCCCTTTTATGCCAGTGTCTATTTGGGACTGCCAATCCTGGGCTGCGTCCTTACTCCTCCTGTTCCTTAACCTTTGAGGGCTACGTCATGGGTTCAACATTAAGGTGCCATTAAGGTTAGGAACGGTGCCTCAGCTGCACATTTGCACCAATTTGAACCTTCCTCACTCTGCGCAAACTGCAGGGGAAGTTACGTCACCAACAGCTGTTTTAAAAACACTCAGTTACCCACAATCCTGACTACAAAAATACTCCTTCTTCTACTGTCCACCACTGACTTTAAACAGATTGTCAACTGTTTTTAATTTTGTTTCAATAAACAGCACTTTATAAACTTCAGGCAAACATCAGGACTCTATGGAGCCAGACAGAAAACGGACCATAATAAAAATCAGTTTTAGACTCACCTCTATCACAGATATAAAATCCATCACTGCTAATTTCCTTGCTCCTTCCTCATTGAACTGGCGAATTTAGACGCTCCTTGTCATGGCGGTCGGTGACGCACCTCCGGGTCAACAATGAGGTGAGGACATTTCCTAGGATTATTTCCCATTTTAGATGCAGCCATAGTCTCTCACGGGTGTGGTCTATTGTCCCTCCCTTCCCGCTCAGTGTACACCTGCCATTGTATTGTTTTACTGCACGAAAAAACCCACAAACTTAAAAGCACACACATCGCAAATACTAAAAAAGGTGCAATCATCTTAGGAAAAGCATGCAACTGAACCAGGAAAAAATGACTATATTACATTTGCATACGTGCAAAAGGGATGGTGCGTGCTAAAGTGGTGCAAAAACTAGGTGGAGTTGACATTTTTTTCTCTCATGAACAGAACACCACTGCATGGCTCCTGAGGAGGACAGCCATCACATACACATCACATGTGTCCTCCATGACCTCCACTGGCTTCCAGTCTCACAACAAATCTGTATATTATTGATTAATAATAATAATTAGTAAAAGGCATAATCATTATTAAATAAATGACCTAATCTTCAGGGCTCTTTATCACTCAAGCTTTTTGGATAAAGAGCGAAACATCCTGCACTTCAACTACAGAGTACAGATGAAGAATGAAGAATTGTTGCCTATAGAATGGCATGTGCTCAGTTTAAATTGCACTTCTGATTTAACACCTGGCTTAGCAAATCAGGCCAAAAGTGTTTTATTTTTTATTCCCACTGCTGTCTGTAAAGTCTTGTTAAGTCTTGTTCTCATTTCAAATTGTAAAATATACATTCTCAGGTACCTAAAAAGAATGTCCAAGCAATTGTTTCATTGGTTATTTTTAATGTTATTTTACAATTGTCCAAACTTACAAGCAATTTTAAGTCATTCATCTTTATGGCTTGTTTCCACCTACCCTGCCCTACTTTATTCTGCCTTATTCAGCTCTACTCTACTCTACTTGGTTTGGTTTTATTTCCATTACTACTAGTCTGGTACTGTTGCCATGGTGTATCCATGAATATGGCTTTGCTGTGTGCTGTATAATATGTTCATACTTGTTAGCCCGGCTAGCCAACCTACACGCTTTTCCTATTCTTTACTAGACTTGAAAGCAGGAGTGGCTGGTCAGGCTAAACCTGCTTGGCCTGGTTTGGACCAGGGCCAATACATACTAAAAAAGTACCAGTTAGCAGTAAAGTGGCCCGATGGAAACACTTCAAAGGCAGGTAGAGTAGAGTACAGCAGTGTACAGTCAGGTAGGTGGAAACAAGCCATAATTTAAGATGGTCATTTAGCACACTAGGCTCACACACTGGCAGGTGAGTTCAGGTGAGCTGAGCTGAGCAGAGGCCAGGCCTGTCATACAGAACAGGCTCAGAGCATTAATAATGACTAAGCTATTTGAGAACTGTTGATAAACCACTGTTCTGTTCTGGTTCATTCTTCTGAGGGCGCTGAGGGCGGGGCAAGTTTTTTTCAAACCAGAAAATGCTGAAAACGTTTTGACTGAAATGTTGATCCAGATGTCTCAATATAAAATGTTCCATACATGCTCTTGATGGCTGAAAACAGTTTGAATGTTGATGTTTTGGACCAATAAAGTCTTGTTACAGTTCCTTTTTCATTCATGTGTGTACACCATGTGGAGCCTGTGTGGAGCTGCATCTTTGTGAGCACTGAAATGTACTATTACCGTTTAGAACCAAGGCACCGTGTCTGAGGTTTGATTCCTGCTTTGAGCCAGCATTTTCAGTGATAGTGAAGTGATGGCATGATGTCAAAATCAGATGGAGGGCGGGGCCAATATACTGCAGGGGTAAGCACCGTCTGGCCCAAGGGCAAAATCTGGCCCTCTATAGCCGCATTTTGTCTGGATGGAATGGTACGGAGCGTTTTGCCCGTGTCTCGACAGCCAAAAAGGAACCAAACTGTTCCCAAAGGGGGGTCCAAGCCACCCCCAACTCAGACCACTTCAGAACTGGGGTCTGGAGCGGTTTTCTTGTTGGAGCGGTTTGGCGGGGAGGGGGGTCTCATACTCACCAGCATGCAGGATTTAGATGAGGACTCAACCTAATACTACAAGCCTAAGCAGAAACAATTATAACTTGATCATATCAAACCAAGCGCTGACCTGTTTTGGCTTCAGTGCTGTATTCCCACGAGATTTGTGATTTCACAAACTTGGGAAAGTACATGTTGAAAGAGTCACAAACGTTTGGCTCGACTCATCCATATGTGCGGACCAATGACATGCCTGCATTGGGGTGGGACATGTTGGTATGACGTCACACCAAACGCCAAAGCATAACAAACATGGCTACATCTAAGGACTTACATTTTGATTATTATATTGACAATTGACTCTGTTCTAGGTGAAATTCCTACCATTTGAAATCTTTACAGCAATATATCCAGAAATATATTCAGTGCAATAATGGTACAGTGGCCCTCATTTATCAAAGTCATCGTGGGCGTATGGTGCGCTCAAATCCTACACCAAGTATGCACAATCTCTACGGAACATCAAACCACACTGGAAAACTGGCTTTTATCAACTTGAAATGCATAGCCATAGTACATTTAATTATTACTGGTGTCAAGGCGGGTTAAAGTAGGCTCAGCCCACACCGGAGACATATAACCTGGTCAGCTGCAGTAGGCAGTGGCCTTTGGCACAGATCTTCATGGTGCATGGGCACATCAGGTCCATGCCCTGCTGGAGTAGCGTGTGCGGAAGCGTGTTCCACACTCTTGAGAGGCCCAGGGATTAAACAAATCACTCAATTATAGCACAGCTTATACGGTCCGGTTCGGTTCACCGTTACGGGTCCAGATTTGAGCAGCACACACATCGCTGTCCTCTCGCCAGGGGAAAAAAGTAGCTCGTAACAGGTCTCGGTCCGGCTCCTGTCCACAGGCAGGAGCCGGGGGTATTTGTCCAGCCCCACAGAGCTGCTGACCACCCCGCCTCCTGCACACAGGTGCTGGTCCAGACTCGAGTCTATAGATTGGATCTCTGATCCGACTGCAGTTTTACTTCTTTAGCCTATATATTCATGCTTTTTCAGGCACAAAACAATTTTTCTGGCCATGTTTCGGTGGCAAACTTTTTAGTAGCCTTTTATATAATAAAAATCGCTTTTAATAGTCAAAGTATATCAAATATAGCAAATGCAATCTTGGAGATAGCCTAAAGTTAATGTGGGTTAGTTTTCAATTGTTTTTTTAACGTTTTATAATCTTTTTGAAGAGCGTAATGTGGCGTTAAATGCAATTATTCATAATTATTCATAATTTTTGCCGTGTTCTGTGCGTTTATGCTGTGAAATCCGTAGGCGAGGCCTCCTGACACATGATTGGTTTTCACACGCCACATTTATCATCAGCACCTTGTGCGTACAGCAGAATCAGAGCTGTACACACAGGTTCATAAATGCTGCATGTCAAAATACACCCTACATACTGTATACACCATTCTCTGTGCAACTTTGTTAAATGAGGGCCAATGGCTATAGTCCTCCACACAAACATATATCATAACCAGCATTACAATGAAAAGAAAAGCCAATTTGATTAATCTTAATGAATGAATACAATTAAATTTAAAATGTAACTTTGAAGATCATTTGTCCGGTTTTCTCGAATCATTGAAACATCGAATCCTGAGCCGATCTAGTGCAGCCTCCACCAGGAATCATGCCAGGGAGGATTTCTGTGACACAGACAACACGTTTGACCCTGGAAGAGGAATTTATTGCATAATTGTATTTTAATTATAATTTCTGAGGGCAGCAGCAGAGGAGAAGCACATTGTTTGGACCTCTGACAGTGAATGGTGAATTTGATCTGTCTTTTTTACATGCAAATGTGCTGATATGAGACTGGCACTTTGCTGCCAGACCGGACTGAATCAGTAAAGGGGAACTAACTGGGTTAGTCACTAAATGGACCATCCGTAACTTCACAGGTTTGATCAAGTCGCATTTCGTTCAATCATAAGAACTACAAAGGTTTATAGCACTAAGGCCCAGTCCCATTTCTCTCACTTGCTCTGAGAACACTTGCTACGGGTTCCCTCCACAGTAAAGTTCCCTCAATGAGGGAAGTACAAGTGAAGATTTTCCCCTAAGAAATGGGACACCACTAGTAAGTTAATGAGCGCAGCAAACGTGTCCCTCACGTCACGTTTTTGATTTCAGACCAGTCCAGTAGATGGCGGTATTACACATTGCCTGTACTATTTTCATTCATCTTTGAAATTTACACTGTATTTACGAACTTCGTCAAATAGCGATTTTCAAACTATCACTTAACAGTCCATTGCATAAACATCTAACTAACACATTCCAACACATTTCAGATTTTTTGCAGGCTTATTTGCAAATATATACAGTACTTGTAATAATTGTTGTTTCCACCGGTAGCCGCCATCTTGCTACAGAAAATTGCAGCTGGCAGAGCTTGCAAGGCATTATGGGATACTCCCTTGGCCGCAAGTCTGGTCCAGAGCTGACTTGCTGCTGAGGGCCTTTTTTAAGTATAGGGACAACCTACCCTCTCACGTGCACGAGCAAAATCTAGGGGAAGCGCTGAAATCTAGGGCTGGGGTTTAAATTGGGACAGGGCCTAAGCACATCATTGCACACTAGTTTGACTCAATTAATGATTTAAATTGTAATTTATATGTAAATGTTCTTCTATGGCATCTACCTTCTTGCGTGACATAATTGTGAACTTTGACGTCTGGGTGGACCCCCTTAAAATAAATTGATTGATCTAATTTTGTTTCCTGAATGATAGGTTTACATAATAGAACAAAAATATCATAGGGCCAAAAGCATTTGAGAACATGAGATTTTCGTGTGCACCCTAACATAGATGGACATGTAAAATATTGATATTGACTCATATTGATTAAAAACTAGAGTTTTTATGAATGTTTTTTTTATCAAATCACAAATGGTTTCATCAAGTCGCTGTTGTTTTTATCAGTTCAAGTCAGTTTTATCAAATCACTGCTGCGTTAATCAAATGAACGTCATTGATGGGTGGAAGTAACAAAAAGTATTTGATAAAATACTTATTAATTATTATTAATAGGGTAAAAGAAAATACCCAAGTTCCCAGTACTACAGTGGGGGGAAAAAATATGTATTCAGCCACAATTGTGCAAGTTCTCCTACTTAAAGAGGCACTAAACCCCAAATCAACTTTTTTTAGCTGAGAATCAGTTAAAGTTGGTGTCTCATAGAGTTGGCTACAGGTCCTTGTCACTATTTTGACATTCTAGTGCATATTAGTAGAAATCTTATTTTACTGCTAAAAAACGTCAGTGTTGCTCCCTCTTCAGTTTGAACGACGACAACGCATGTGTCGTCGTAATTCCCATTGGAATTGGCTCTCACCGGCATGTACGACAAGGCAGCGTTCATGTCTACGTCAGCAGTCTGCACCAATGGGATGTCAGTGTCGCACACGCCCCGTAGCATTCAATTGGAATCTTCAAACACACACGTGGACTTGGAAGAAATCTACAGATTGCACACTAGGGGGCGGCAAAGTTGCACATCACGTTCATAATTCAAAGCCGTTTGTTTACACTCAGATTGTAAATTTATATCAGAGCAAAGATCCTATGAAGTTAGCAAGATGAGACATTGCCTCTAAAAATATGAACTTTTTGTTTTAACTGACTGTGCTGTAATCCATGGCTGTAATGTGTAGCTGTAGTTTTTAGAAATACGTTTCCCAGAGTGCATTGCGCCTAACAAAACACGTGCAGCCCCGTGTCCTCCTCATTATACATAATACACTACACCT
>OMNZ01100231.1:0-15912 GCA_900303255.1 Lesueurigobius sanzi | reverse complement strand
GGACTAAACCAACCCTAACCCAGCCTACACTAAACCAGGTCAGAGCAGGTCTAAACCAGGTATAGACTAGGATTAAAACACAGGAACAAATCCAGTCTAATCCTGGATTAAAGTAGGTCCAAACCAGTGCTAAAATGGGACTAAAAGGAGGCCTAAACCAGGATTAAACCAGGACTAAAACCGGACTAAAACCCGGACTAAAACCGGACTAAACAATCCAGGGATAAATCAGGACTAATCAAGAACTAAATATGAGCCAATTTAAGAATAAACCAGGGCTGATCCAGGTCTTTGGCCCTCCATGTCGTGTACACTTCAATATGCGGCCCTCCATGGAAAAAGTTTGGACACCCCTGGTGTAGGTGATCGGCGGTGATAGAGGATAGAAGAGACCAGGAATTTCCAGCCTTTGCTTTAAATAGTGTGTTAATATGGTGACAGTTCGACATCAGCATGAAATCTATCGGAGATATCAAATCCATGTGGCCAACGTGGCAGTGAAACTAAACAAGCCAAAATGAAAAAGCGGGTTGCGAAACCATTTTCAGTGGGTCGCACGGCTTTCCCATAGAACGTGACGTGAAACGGAGTTAGTGCATTACAAAAAGGGAAACAATTATCAGTATAATAGTACAATAAGAGTCAGTATAACACAGGCTGTGCAATAAGAGTCAGTATAACACGGCTGTGCAATAAGAGTCAGTATAACACGGGCTGTGCAATAAGAGTCAGTATAACACGGGCTGTGCAATAAGAGTCAGTATAACACGGGCTGTGCAATAAGAGTCAGTATAACACGGGCTGTGCAATAAGAGTCAGTATAACACGGGCTGTGCAATAAGAGTCAGTATAACACGGGCTGTGCAATAAGAGTCAGTATAACACGGGTTGTGCAATATGGGTTAGTGTAATGCGGGTCAGTGCAATATAGAATGGTGCAATATGGGTCAGTGCAATATCAGGGCAGTCAGGGCATGTGCAATACTGGGGTTTGTGCAATATAGTCGATGCGGTCCGTTACTGTTTTCTACATTGTCTTTTGTTGTCCACTCTTGTTGTTGTTGTTGTTTGTTCTAACATGATGTGATCATTCTTCTCGTCCTTGTCTCTCTGTATATAGTCTGTAAATAGTGTATGTTTTTACTAACTTGTGTGTAACACCAACCTGCCAGGGGTCTGCAGATGGAAATGAGCATAAGGCTATAATCTGGCATATTTATATTTGTGAAAATGTTCATTAGTATGTATTGTCCCTCCTTTTCAAATAAATAAATAATAAATAGAACATTTGTCGACAAGTTTTGAAAAGGTATGAAAACACAACTTGAGTCTGTTAAAATTGTGTTTTTGATCATGATTTCAGCTTCAAAGATTTATTAAATATTTAAATCAACAATAACATGAATGAAAATAAAGCTTTTGACAATATACATGTACATATGACAAATTAAAACCTTATGGGTTGTGGCTTATCATCTAATGGAAATGGTGGGTCTTATCTAGAGCTGGGTAACAATATGGCATCAGAAAATGTTTTTTGGTACTAATGGTGTTTTCCTTTAGATAGCAAGTTTTGATGCCTGGCTAAAGAACTAAAGAAAGTTACTTGGTTTCTTTAAGCTCAAATAAATGATATGAAAAGAAATTGTCTTTTATGGAATAAATGCTCCTTATTGTTCTATTTTTCATTCTAGGTGACCAATAATTTAGTATAGTTTAACGTTCTGTTAATAAGACAGGAGTTTTGTCTACCTGCTTGGTTTTGGCTACTTCCTGTAGCCTTCATAAGCATCATGTGATGGTGAAGTGTCCGAGGTGCTTACATGGATGTTTTCCCGTCAGCAGGGGAAGCCTTCTCCAGGAGCGCCTCCCAGGTGTGAGGAAGGGTGTAGGCTCCATCGTCCCGGTTCATTGATGTCGGTGCAGGTTTCCTGATCTCGATGGCTCCTCTGACCCAGCGCTGGTACTTGCTACTTTCGGCACGGATGACCCAGGCATTGTCCCAGTCCATAATGTGGTCCTCCCTCTCGCAGTGATCGGATATGGCTGATTTGAGGTTTTCCTGTAGTGCTTGTTCTTTTATTGCTCTTGCTTGTCTGTTGGCTGTCTCCTTTTCACACTCCTTCAGGATCAAGCAGGTAAATAAACCTCCTGTCTTACTAAAAGAACATTAAAAACAGGTATAGTACAAACAATTTAGTATAGGTAAAGTATTGTTCAGGTAGCGGTATCGCAAACCAAGTATCGTTCTGTCGTACTGGTATCGGAAAAAAAAATGCCTCACTGAGAACCACTGCTCGACAGACACCCACTGACTAATTAAACAACATTTCTAAGGCGGTTTCCTCATTCCACTTCCTGCGAAACTTTTGGCCCTTAAAGTGGTCCGCATCTACCACTAAATTAATTGTTTTGGCTTTGGCCCGTTGACCTTTTTCTGAAAATGTCACACAAAACAAAACTTAACAAGATTCCGCCCCGCGCTTCTAAAACTGGTGCTACAGATTCAGCGATATAAATATATATGAGACAATTACTGTACCGCTCACCCACAGAATTACCTTCTTGGACATAGGAATCCCGTTGGTTCTCCATTCATGTAAGTGATTTGTTGTGCAATGTCACCTTATTCAATGGCGGATTGTGTTTTCACATTTCACCCACTCCTCCTCCTCCTCCTCCTCCTCCTCTCCATGCCTCTATCTAAATCAGTCAATTTATTTCCAAATTGCATGTCGAGTGCAGGTGCAAGGCCTCACGGCGCTATATTAAATCAATGCATGACTATATCTATATGTTTTGAGAAGGGTTCATTTTTTTATTTCTCGTTTATTTTTTTTTAGGGATTTGATGAGGCCGTGTGTACCTGCATTCAATGAAGGACAACGTTATGAATCTGAAACCTGCGGCGCAGCTTAGAAGGAACACATGCTCTACTTAGTTTAACGCAGCGAACACTGTATTTTTAATTGCTGCGAGTAAAAATAGTTTTTTATAATAAATAGATCTATTTATGTAACCCCTTGCATCATCAGAAAACAACTTAAAAGATATTGCATTTCTTTGATGTTCACCAGACACGCAGAAGAATCATTAAAAGACTGGATTAGCATTTGTTCTTTCCAAATCCAGCCACACACTATTTTAATGAAGAATAAAGCATAGTATTGAATTACCCATGTCACAATGAGAGTAACGACATCATTATGCTTTCATCAACTTTGAAACAACTTCTAATTGTGTATATTTGTCTGAACGTATCAAAATGCCAAAATGAATATGAGATGCTAAGAGACATTACTATACTTTTTAGTATTATTATTACTATTATCTGTTTTACAAACTTATTTTTCTTCTTTGATGGCACATTTCCTGACTTTTTGCACCCCGCCTCTGGGTTTCCGCGCAGCATTAAAAAGCATTAAAATGAATTGCGTCAAAAATAAGATGCAATTCTTTTAAAAGCATTAAATGGAATTCAAACTGGCATTAAATCAAACATTCTTCATTCTTCAACTAGTTTTACTTCAAAAGTTTGGCAAAAATCCCAAAATAGGGTCTAGACTGCTGTTTGGGAAGAAATTATATACTATTTCTGTTCAAAAGTTGTCAGTTGTATCAAAATTTGCATTGAATAAGGAAATTATTATTAATTATGCACCAATTTGTGCTGTTTATGGCATTAAAAAGGCAGTATTTGGGCATTAAAATGGCATTGAAAAGTATTAAATTTGACTTGCTGATACCGGAATAAACCCTGCCCCTGTGTGATCCTACCTTAAGAGCTGTTGTAACAAGTGAATTTCTCCATTGTGAGATCAGTAAAGTATTATCTTATCTTATCTTATCGTATACACATAAGAATATGCAAGAAAATACACAAAAGACAAGACTAGTTATAATCTGGATAAACAATCCGGCAAATGCTAAATTGGCTGTATCTTTCCCTGTGAATGGAAGAGGCCTGAATGCTGCTGTGTTGTGAATGCTGCTGTGTTGTGAATGCTGCTGTGTTGTGAATGCTGCTGTGTTGTGAATGCTGCTGTGTTGTGAATGCTGCTGTGTTGTGCTGGGCACCGCATATGCTCCTTTTCAATATTAAATAACGCGTGTCTCTTGTGTGCTAGAAGCACCTTGAATGCCCTTAACCAGCACTAATAGGAGATAATGATTGGTGCTCAACAAAAAGAGAGATTCATTTTGAATTATTAACAAGTTAACTTTGTAGTGGAGGCACTTTATCCCAGAGGACAAACAGCCAAATGTTTGCAAAATATAATTAAGCCGAGGCATCTTTAAATGTCATTGCTGCCTGTGCCATGTTTCAAATTGTTCTGCATCAACAGAATTTAACGAGATGGCGAAGGAATCCATTTCCTGCAAGCATGTGATAAGCCACACATACAGTGGAGCACTTTCATTGATTGCCAAAATAAAGCATTTTGTATGCAAATGGGCGACTGGAGTGGCTAAGCTGATTCAGCCTCATGGACACCAAATAATGGTCTTTACAATTAATACTTTTACATGCGAGCCATTGAAAATTTCATCTTCCATTTAATGCCCCTGGAACATTTACACACATGGCCAGCAAGAGCATGTTCCAATGGATTAATATGAAAGCCAACAAACAAATAAAGCCATGGCGCCGCTGGTCCCTCCCCCGTGAGTATTGGTCTCTCTGCTGTCATCTCATGCTCCTGCACATTTTGGATTAACAGATAATCTTTGAACACCAAGGAAGGTCTGCTTACCCTGAGGGGGCGGCAGAGTGAGTGAAAGAGTGTGCGATTGGAAGCAGAGCACCATTGTTTCTATGTAATGTGCTTGTCCTATTCTTGTAAACATGCCGCTCTTTTTGTACAGGCAATAGGTCTGGAATACCTCTCCATTGCTCCTGCAGATTTTACACAGGTTTTGAATAGAAAACATGCAGGGAACAAGGTTATTAACTAAAGTGTCATCCAGACTTGAAAACAAAAGACAGGTCTATATGAGCAACACAGAACATGCACAACGCCTGCAAGGGGCCAGTGGTAAAACAAAGACAACCAGAAGGTGCCAGGTCCAGATCCCAGACCGTGCAGGGGTTTGCATGTTCTCCTTGTGTCCGGATCGGTTTCCTCCGGTGCCCGCCATCATCACCAAAACATGCACAATAGGTTCATCCTCCTCATGATTCTGACCATGAGTCTGGGATCCACATCTGGAGATGGGTCACTGCTGCTTACAGGTCGTCCCAGCGGCATTGAAGGATGGGTCCAATGCCGAGGACAAGTTTCTTCTTGTGCATGCCCATACAGTTTTGTTATAGGCTTTTTAAAATAATTGAATATTTATCATTATTACAAATTTATGTTTCTTGCTGCATGGCTGCACCGAAGAAAATGTCTAGTTCCTTTCAAAATTCTTTCACTGGCAATAAAATCAATTCTGATTCAGATTTTCATACATTATAAGTTAACCTAACATTAATGTAGACCCTATAGAAAGCTCATATTGAACGCAGCCGTTACAAATCTAGATACTTAACCTGTCCCAAGCTCAAGAGTGGTGCATTATATTTATTTACTCATTTGTGCCTTTTATCTGTGTTAAGGTAATTGCTCCCCGTGTACCTAGACTTGTATTAAGTTTCATCTGAGCATGTTCACTAAAGCATGTCAGCCATGGTTGTTAGCATTATTTTAACAGCTTGACTTCAGTCAATGCAAAAGGTTATGTTTGCATGATTGCTCATGAAGTATATTATTTAATGTTATAAACAGAGCTTGACAACATTTTCACACTGGCCACTGTGACTAGTCTTCAATGTTACAGGCCACTTTCTGTTTTTGTTGTTTTTAAATGATAGATGTAAATCAGACTATAAAATCCATGAACAAACATGGCTTAACCTGGCATGTGCCAGATTGATATGTGTAGCACTCTGATTCAAGTTCTACACATTATCAATCTGCGATGGCTCTCGTTCAATCCGCTCGTGAATGGGAGGGACTGTTACATCAATACTTCAACATAATTGGGTGTAACGCCCGTTAGTATCCGCCTACCGTACTTTTGCTGAATCCAGTCGGAGAAAAGCACAAACGTCTCTTTGCTTTTCCCTTTTCAAAGCAGAAAAAGCATTTCAGCTTAGACAGTCAATTGTGGCATCCTATAATTTTTTATTATTAGTATCAATTATTTTTTCAATTTGTTTTTTTTGTTTGTTTTTTGTTGTTATTGTATTTTCTTTTCTTTCATTATTATGATCAGTACACACATTTATTCACTGGGTGCTAAAAAATATTATATAAAAAAGTATGTCCTTAGACGTAGCCACGTTTGTTATGCTTCGGCGTTTGGTGTGACGTCATAGCAACATGCCCCGCCTTCAACCCCAATGCAGGCACGTCATTGGTCCGCACAAATGGATGAATCCAGCCGAACATTAGTGATTGGAGTCTTTCAAGATGTATTTCCGGAGTTTGTGAAATCACAAATCTCACGGGAATACATCTGGCAGCACAAGGTTGGGTTTGACCAATGGGTGAGAATGGGCCGTGTCCGTGACGTCAGGCTGCAATATCACCTCTATCCACTAGGGGCGGCTCCAAAAAGACCTTCATAACATGTATTCCTATGGTGACTTTACACCTGTCAAAAACAGCTTTACAGCCCGGCTCCTAATACTTTTATTATTTCTAAAGGTGGCTATACCCTCTGTGATAATGCTCAGAGGGAAATGGAGTCTTTAATGTTGTTAGTTTTTGTTAACTGGAATTTTAAAGTCTTGCATATCCAATGAAGCTCATTCTAATGATTTGTGACGTCACACGCTCCCGGCTATAGGCTAACAGAGCACCGTGCTGACGGGGCGGGAGCAGAGAGGGCGCGGTTATGGCTAAACTACACGCCCAGGAGGGCTGAGATACAGCGAGCGCACACCTCTATGACCCTTTTTAGGACTATCCACTGGAGGAGGAGCCAGTTGCGCCATTTTGATTTCACCCATAAGCGTGGTCAATTTCCAAAGTGAGGCTTAATGCACGTTGTCCCTCTATTGTTTTAACTCATTGGGTATGACTTGGCCCGGCTTGTTAAATTGTATTTAATGTATACAAAATCAGATCCATGTGTTTGCCAAAATATAAACATGTGTACCAATTACCAAATATTTGAAAAAAGCCCATTTTCATGCTTCAACATAAAGCTATAAAACTTTACACCTTTAGTTCCCACCAAATGTAATAACTGTAGAGAATATCAAGGAGAGCTAGTTCTATTTAAGTGTAATTTTTATCTAAATAACTTTGAAATGGGCTTGCTCACAATGTCCCCATTATAGAACAAGAAAGATGCATTTTTTTCTGTTTTCAATGCTGGTTCACACAAGCATTTTGGACAAACTGCTTGTGTGAACCAAGCAGTTTCAAATTTTTGAGCTAGATGACAGTATTATGTCTAATCTAGTGGACACTACTCAAGACAAGAAATAAAGTCAAGTCATTGAAGGGTTAAAATGACACTTCAATGATAATTGATTTCAGAATATTAATCTTACGTTGAGTAGTTTGAGATACTTGATTTTTAGTTTTTGTAGTGTGTAAGATAATTGAAAGTTCACTGAGCACTTTTTCGCCTTGTATCTTTGAAGAGCTTGTTTTGTGGTTTATAAAGATCCATCACGTTAACTTCCCCAAACAATCCCTCTGTTAGCAGCGTCCACTCTCTCTCTGACTCCCCTCTGCCCTTTCGTCCTTCACCACCGCGGGTCACCATCCTCCAAACATGACCCTTTTATCGTGTCCGAGTCGAGGGGAGCAGCCAAAACTGTTGACGGCAGTGTTTGAAGTAAATGAGAAAGCTGAGCCCCTCTGTGCCCAATGGAGAAAGGCAGTGCAAAATGTCCAAAATGGAGCAGCGGTGTGATGCTGCTGACCCAGTGATCAGGTGAGCCTACGAGGGGGTCTGAGGACACAATCCCCTCTCTGCTGTCCACGCGCGAATTTGTGCTTGAGAGGTATTTAACTTCCTCAAAATCCCAATTGCTCTCAGTAGGACGCAGCTCCTCTCACTTGGTATGTGTTCGCCCGGGCCAGGGTGGAGGTGGGATGTTTTGGAAAGGTTGCAAGGATCAATAGGATTGGTCTGTTTGATGGGAGTGGAGCTAAGCTGAAAGTGAGAATTGGTGTTGGAGTAACGGCTACAGGAATTATCTAAGACTTAGGGTCAACTCACTGTCTGGACTAAGAAGAATAGCAACACTCAATGATTTCCAACCATCGACTCAAGAGAGTGGAAATAATCAGTGATACGTAGAATCCAGCAGGACCCAAAAGACCACCTTAGTGCCCGGCCTTTAACAGGAGACACTGCAGCAAAACTACTGCACATGTTTTACATTTTCAGGTTTGGGGCCTGTTTGCTCTCTTAACATATAAACTTTCACATGGAAAGAAATAACTGACCTAAACTTTACAATAAGTTTCTCCATAGAACTACATGCCCATATTCTCAAAATGCACTTTTCTCACATTGTGGCAACAACATCTGCACTTTACAGTAGCTCCTACAGACTCCCGGCTTTTCCAGTCTTGTACTTAAAAATATTTTCAATATTTAATTCTTAGCCTGATTTATTGAGTTTTGAACCTCAAAGAACAATGCAAAATTATTTTCTTAATAGATTTATTCCCTAATAACTACATATAGTGTACTCAAAAACTAAACAGAGTATATTTGTAACTAATCATAGGCAAAGATTCTTCAGTCTTCATCTACTCCAAAGATCTTCGTCAGCGACTGGTGACTTAACACGCTCATGGGTCTCTTAAGAGGGAACCAGAAGGAGGAGTTAACCTCTAAGTCCCTCCTCTCTTGGTACTAAAGGTTGAAAAACATCTTAGCCTACCTAATTAGTGCTTGTTATCTCTCTATTGTCTCACCCTGGGCTTAGTTCTAAGGCTGTTGACACTTCTCTATGGCCCTGCATGCTCCTCCCAATTGTCCAGGCTCATTAGCATGACATTGAGGTGGTTTCGGTCTAGGGTTGTTATTGTAAACCTGTTTCTGTCTCAGTATGTTGTTGTAGACTGGGTCCAAATTAAACATAAGCCCTCCACACTTGAACTACAGAGTACTGATGAAGATTGAAGAATCTTTGCCTACGATGGACAACTCCGGTACGACTGATAATCTACACAGATTTTCACCAAAATATAAGCAATTTTAGCCATTTTTACACATAAAATGCCAATTTGTTACATGAAAACATAAAATGACTTGCAATACTTTTTTTTCCGACGACAGTGGCACTGATGGTAGAGCGGGTCGTCTCATGATCGGAAGGTCGGGGGTTAGAATCCCGGCTCCTGCAGGTGCAGGCTGTCATTGTGTCCTTGGGCAAGACACTTCACCCAATGCCTATGTGTGAGTGGTTGGTGGTGGTCGGAGGGACCATTGGCGCAGATGTGAGCAGCCTCGCTTCTGTCAGTCTGCCCCAGGGGAAACTGTGGCCACAAATGTAGCTTACCACCATCAGCCTGGAGTGAATGAGCCCCCCTCCCTTTCATGTGTGAAGCGCTTTGGGTGTGACTTGTGTCATATGAAAAGAGCTATACAAATAAGATTCCCTCCCCCTTTTCTATTGGAGTGATAGATGTTCTGCTTGGGTTCTCTACTTACTTTTGCGCTTTATATTAATTCAGTCTTACTGTAAATTTAAATGTATAATTTTTGCACAGCACTAGGCCAATTGTTCCATTTTTAAAGTTTAGTGTGGTATAAAAGTTTCTTTCTCAGGATGGGCTAACTTGAATGAATTAAACTTACACAATAGCCTGTGCGCTTGGTTACAAAAGCAATAATGAGGACTATCCAGTGCCTGAGCTTCGGACATTAATGATGATGGTAATCGGTTTTCACATATCTCACCACTTTATTTTTAAGGTTAAAGTTCATTGATCCCTGTAGGGAAACATGTTGTGTGTGTGACTGATACTTTGATGCCACTGGGCGATCCATCAGGAGCAATGGGCAGCACCCGGGGAGTCATGGCCACATCTTGAGCCAGGCTAATGGTCAGAAACATCTGGCTGGAGGATTACCCTATTTTGCATGTTCTCCCAGACACATGGAAAACTAGATCCCTATCTATTTCCATTGTAGCTGTTGTCATAATAACGATAAACAAATGTCAAACTGTTACTGGAAATATCAGATAAAACCTTATTTATAGTCTTAAATGTTATTCCTCTTGTTCTTGCTCCTTAAGCGCTACAGGACAACATTTTTAGTTGTAGTTTTACACTTATAATGGCTAGTTTTGGTTTAATCTTATTTCTCTTCCTGCCTCCAGCTGATGTCATTGATGATGTAAGCAGCGAAAGGGTCTATGTGTGTAGTGTACTGGTGGAGTCCTTTTTACAAGCCAGTTCTGCCATTTAAATTGCCCCATGGGACAAATAATTTATAAAGTGAATTCATTGATTGTCCGGACAGGTCAGTAAATACAGTTTTTTATTATTATTTTACATCTTTAATGTATAAAATGTTGTGCCTGAAGGCATTGACAGCTGAGTTTAATACATCATATTGAAAATCTTCTTTTTATCAGTGTTCCACAGTTCAATGTGGAGCAATCCCACAACCTTGGCATAATTGTTCAGAAACCTCGTCGCAAACAAGAATGGAGAGCGATCCAGAGCTCGGCTGGTGGGATACACTACTGTATGTCAGGCTGAATGAGAGATAGTGGTTCTTTTAATAGTTGGACACAAGGCGCCCAGAGCCCGTGGAAGTCCATCCATGTAGCAACTTATATCCGTAGCACATTAATGCAAAGTTTTTTCTATGTTTTAATTGAGCTAATTTAAAAATATTGTTGACCAATAAATGAATAAATACAATGAAATCTACAGACGAGTACCTTTTCTGGATCCTGGAATAAAGCACCACCTATTATTTGTTTACAACACAGCAATTGTTGTTTGTTGTATTGTTGTCAGTTCAGCTTTTCCAAAACAACTCTATTGTTTTCTTCAGTGAAACATTCCAGTAATTTGTGTGATGTCTTCACATGGGTGAACTGAGACACCATATCATTTCTAATAATCTTCCCTGCAGCTGGAATAGTGTCAATAAAGCAGGTGTTAAGAACAAAGGCAACCACCTTTATCTTTCCAGAAACTCAGGAGAGACAAAACTCTAAGCCGATTTTTATTTTTTAGGGGAAAAGCCATCACTACAAAGGCAAGAATGATAAATACAAAGTTATATACTGTTAAAGCAAAGAGAAAAGACACCAGAGCAGATGCATCTTGTACAAAGAGTTGCTGATAGTACCATACAGTCTGGTGATTGTTATACTGTAGGTGCTATGTCTCTTTGAGTAAACTGTTCCAAAGTATGGCCACTTAATATTATGAACATTACTGCAACAGACGTAGATATACTGAATGTACTTTAGGTAAATACTAAGTCAATATTTCTATTTCTTTCTCTTGTTTTTCTATGTACTGTATGTGCAGTAGTAGTAATAGTATTTGTACTTCTGACAAAGTAGAAATATGTCCTAGGTTGTACTCAGGACTTTCTAATAAGATAAGATGAGATACATTTGCAGGTAATAAAAGGTAAATAAATAATAATAATAAAATAAAGGTCTCTTATGTACATTGAATAACAGACTGAATACAGTCTGACAGCGGTGGGTATGAAGGACCTGCTTCCTTCTTGCACTGAGGGTGTCTCAGTCTGTCTCTGAAGGAGCTGCTCAGCTCCTCTACAGTCCTGTGCAGTGGGTGAGAGGTGTTGTCCATGATGGATGTGAACTTGGCCAACACCCTCCTCTCACTCACCTCCTCCACAGAGTCCAGTGGGCCCCAGGACAGAGCTGGCCCTCCTGACCAGCCTGTTCAGTCTCTTCCTGTCCCGCTCAGTGCTGCTCGGGGCCCAGCAGACCACAGCATAGAGGACAACAGAGGCCACCACAGAGTCATAGAAAGTCTTGAGCAGAGGTCTGCTCACTCCGAAAGACCTCACTCTCCTCCGAAGGTAGAGGCCACTTTGGACCTTCTAGTACAGAGCGTCAGTGTTGTTGGACCAGTCCAGTTGTTGACGTGAGCACCAACTCTTCCTGAGTTGCTGCAATGCTGCAGTGCCCAAAGATTTTCCATCCAGTGTTGCATTGATTATTCGCCAAGATCTTGTATTGATGATGGGAGAGTGTGATCACTGTGCAAAGACTTTTCCAGTACATCCCAAAGATTCTCAAATGGGTTAAGATCTGGACTCTGTGGTGGCCTTGGATCATCTTGGAGTATGCATGTGCCATCAGGGAAGACGAAACGCATTGATAAAATCTGGTCATTCAGGATGTTCAGTTAGTCCACTGATCTCATTATTTGGGCACATAATGTTGCTGAACAAGTTGTATTTACGCAGTAGAAGGCTCTTACCAATTTGCTTTGTTAAATCCAAGTGGTAGCTTTTTTGTCAGATACTAATAAGTGGAATAAAAGGAAAAAGGCTATGTTTAAAACTAAATCTCTTGTTTTTTCCCTTACATTTACATTTAAAGAGCTAATTACTGCCGTGTATGATTTTTCTTGATATTCAGTCCTACAAAGACATCACTGTCATCGGTCTAAAATTAACCCATTATGACAAGTTAGCTTTCATCATACCTACATTAATTAAACCTGGCTTTACAATTGACTTTGACACAGTCATTTCCTCTCCAATTGTGCACGCATGGGTGAGTTAGTCTCGGCCTGCTCTCTGGTGATAGGACCACACCGCACGCTGGAGCTCTGAGGAATGGGAATCTTGGAGGGGCTTAGAAAGTGCATAGACGGATGAGGTCCCGGCCAGTTCACAACATCTGCGCACGGCCCCAACGCGGTCCCAGCATCCATCACCTCTCTGCCGTTTGTCTGTTTGGGTTATTATGCCCGAGATTAAGGGAAACTATCCATATGATGGGCTAAAGCATCATGATGATTTGAGGCAGTAAAATGGATAAATTGGCTGTTGCTTTCATCCTCTTATTATAATGAAGCAGCAGCAATGACAGCTTAATTGGACCATACAATATACTTTTAATTACACGCAATAAATGACACTGTGATATTAATACAGTAGTCACAACCTTTCATGTTGTACAAGAGAGGAGCCGTGCCTCACTGGAGCGCCGCAGGCACCCAGTTTAACACTAGAAATAAAGTGCTGTGTAAGAACAGACATTTCCATTCAGACCTGTTTTAGACGCTTGTTTAGATCAAGTCCGATGTTAAGTGTTGACTTTGTTTGGAAACACCTTGGCTAAGATGAGGATTTCGCTCATGTTGGTGGGTTCAGAGTTCTACGACAAATTATCTCAAGAATACAGAGAAATTAGACAGCAAACCAAAATGATTAAGTAGGGTTAATTAAATAATATGCTGAAAATGTCAATCAAAAGTTATTAATCTGTCAAGAAAATAAAAAATAGGTTATGTTACTGTTAGAAGCATAATTCAAGCAGCATGAAATATATAAACTGTATGTAAACACAGCAGTGGTATATTGTACAGGGAATTATTTCAGATATTAAAAACAGCTAGGTGAAAGTGAATACTATTTGAATATTATGTTCAAGAAAACAAAAGAACAACTACAGAAAATGTTAAAACCCATTTACACTTGTGTACCCTCCCCACACGACCCTCCCTCCCACACACCTACACATCCACACAAAGCCAGCCTTCCCCTTCCCTTTTAGCACCACTTTTATACACATACAGAATGTGCATGTGTATGTATAGACCAATAGACAATTGGCTGCACAAAGGTGTGAATTTGATTGAATTTTAGGGGTTATTTTGAACAAATTACATGTTGAATAGGTGTTTTTTGAGTGAACATTTTTTAATGAATCTCCCTTGAGTGTGGGACATTTCACTTCCCATCCAAGAAACTCCATCAGCGACACTAAAGAACTCTGGACACAGGCGAACATTACAGACCACTGGGACCGGGAGGGGTTTACCTGTCACAGTGCCACCCCTACTCTCACCTAAAGCAAAAACAGTTTTCGGACGTAGGTGGCTGCTGTAAACAGGCGCCAAGTTGAATCAGAGACCTTAACTTCTGTTCATTGAAGGATTTTGTTTCTTTGCAAAAATGGCTTATTTCTCTTCTTGCTCAAACTATCTTCTTTTTTTTTTTTAGATAAAATGTTAACTTCACTGTCATCACCTCCTTCCTGACCGTTTTTTCCGCTCTTCGCAGAGCCGCCTTATCCAACGGGCTAGCAGGGGTGGAGCCCAGGGGCCTACCATAGTCAAGGGCCTATCAGAATTAATGGGGAAAAAACAACAAAAAAAAGTAAGTCTCTAGACATTTAAAAAAATGCTCAATCCAGCCACTAGGGGGCAGCCAAGATTTTTTTTAAAGGAAGGAATCCCACACCAGTCCAGCAGAGGGCACTGACACTGTCTTATGGCTATAGCGCCTTTGCTATGCCTAATCCTGTAAGATTTCGTCTATTCACTTATAATATTTCTGGATGGCGTACAGCGAGACAGAAATGTTGGGGAAGAAAACGTTCGAAAGCGATGCATAGAAGAGAAAGGCGCAAAAGGAGAAAAAAGCATTGTGATAAAGAGCTGATAAGCCACATGTTAAGCTAAGCTAACAGGCTTTTTTAAACCAACAAGCTGAAGCAGAGGAGGAACAGCGGACGAAGGCAGCTCCATTTTGTGGGATTTAGGGTTAGGGTTGGCGCTGAGGGGGGCCTACAATCCTGGGTAAGCCCCGGGGCCTATGGGTACATTAAGGTGGCCCTGGCTCCTCGTCTGCACTCGGTTAATCTCGCGAGACTTTGTGCCTCTACTGCACGATTTGTGTTATGCCGTGTTTCATAAAGATGTCTTGTCTCATGTACAGTAGGTGTGTGGGACGCACTGACAGCCACACTGTCTCACTTCCGGCTGCTATAGAGCTTTTGAACTGACACCCCAGTGCAATGCATTATGGGAATTTTGTCACCATTTTTCAGGACCAAAAAACAATGAAAACAGTCAACTACACAACAGGCCCGAACTATCCTGAAGTTATTTGTCTATCTAGCTTCCCTTAGTTCTACAGTTAGCAGTTTGTTGTTTGGACCGGTAAGATGGCGCCTCAACCACATACTATACACATCAAGACAATCAACTAGCCACGCCCCATTATGTGACAACACATTCCAAAGCTCTATAGAGCAGTGTTTCCCAACCAGGGGTACGGGGACCCCTGGGGGTACGTGAGAGGTTAGCAGGGGGTACGTGGAATGATTTTGAGATAAAAAATAAGATTGTATTTTTGATTATTATGGTCAAAGAAAAGACATTTTAAAACATTTAACTGTAAAGAGTAAAGTATTTATCTGTCTTTTACCTGATAAATAGGAGTTTTTGTCATTCACTTCCTAACTAATCAAGAAACCATCGAAGCAGGGGGTACTTGGAGTATAAATGAAAAGCCCAAGGGGTACGTGAGACAAAAAAGGTTGGGAACCACTGCAATAGAGCATCGTAGTCCCACCCACCAGCTCGTCTGTACACGCACGCGCCTCGTTGCCGGAAATAATAATCCCATTCAAAAATTGCATAGACTTTTCGAAAAATTCTAATTGTACGAGTTTAAAATCAGCTACGTGCTAACTGCTAGCCATAGCACGGACATTTTACAAGCAAGAAAATACCCAATACTTGAAAACAGTGCGAAATATTTTCATAACTTTTTGGTTTATAAAGTTTTGGATACAATTTTCATTTATTATTGTGTGTTTAATGCCCATAAGTCTCCACGTAGCTGATTAGCTGCTGTCGTTCTTTTAAACATTTGATATTCTTTTTTTTCGAAAAGTCTATGCAATTTTTGAATGGGATTATTACTTCCGGC
>OMNZ01100198.1:0-13613 GCA_900303255.1 Lesueurigobius sanzi | reverse complement strand
TTTTGTATAAATATGGTGAAAGATTAAAAATATGTAGCAACTGTTATCTGTCTCTCTCCCTCCTCTGTCTCTCCTTCCTCTCTCTCCCTCTTCCTCCCTCTCTCCCTGTCTCTCTTCTTTCTCCTTCCTCTCTCTCTGTCTCTCTTCATTCTCTTTCTCCTTCCTCTCTCTCTCTTTCTTTTTTCTCTCTCATTCATCGCTCTGTCCTTCCTCTCTCTTTCTTTTTCTCTCTCCTTCCTCTCCCCATCTCCTTCCCCTCTATCTAGTCTCTCTCCTTCCACTCTCTCTCTCCTTCAGTCTCTCTCCTTCCTCTCTCTCTTTCTCTCTCGAAATACCAAATTCCTTTGGTATTTCAAAAGTAACTGTATTCGAAATACCCTCAAATGAGAGAGTATTTGTACCTAAATACAGTTACTCAAAATGAGTATTATGAATACGTATTTTAAATACACGTATTTAGTTACTCCCCAACTCTGTCCATATACTCAGTATACTGTATTTTACAGGATCGTGAGATGAGCAGTAATGAAAATTAAAATCCCTGCACCAGGTACTTCTTTCAGTATATTGAATCAGCTGGAGGTTGTGAATAAATACTGTCCATGTATAATTATAAAAGAATATTCACTGATTATGAGCTTGCAGACGACTTATTTTTAACATTGGGTCATTCCATGTGAAATCAACAAATCCATTCTGCTCGACCATCTCTGATTTGCTTCAAACTTGGCCTGATTGTAGTTGATGTACCCCATCTTTACCCAAATGCTTCGAGAGGCACCACATTGATGAGTGATTGACTGACTTTGCACAGTTCTGCACTGCTGTTTAAAACAGCCTTTCAATTCGATGTGAAAGATGAGGAAGAGTTACAGAAGTTTGTGTCAATGCGGCTACTCGGAGCTCGGAGTGATGCCCGTTCATAGCAGACATAACATAATAAATTCATTAGATAACATGACAAACCCTTTGCAGCCTGTAGTGTTCTGTGTAGTGTGCTCCCAGCGCTGAGTGAGAGAGGAGCAGAGAGAGGGAAGCGTTTGCACCACCAAACATTTCTGCTTAGGGGAACCAAAATGGCTACCAGGCCGATAAAGATATGTAACCTCAGAGCACCAACATGAGCTTTTCCACATGTACTGAGGAAGTCGTGCTCTATCCAGCGGTAAAGTTGTTTTTGTGGTAGATGGTGTCACACCTTGTCAATTTGAGCTTGAGGAAGTGTCTCGAGATCACATTTTCAAAGTTTAATGGCTTCTAAATAAAAAAAATATTCATGTTCATAGTGTCAGGCCCAGTCAGAAACGAAGTGCGATGAATTTATTATTTCACAGTTTGATCGATCTGATGTTTTTTGTTGTTGTAAACGTATGAAGGTCCGAAATAATGCATGAATGTAATATTTTCAATAATAGGCAGGCCATACTTGTACCTATGCTGTACACCATGCTGTTATGCACAATGTGTAGAACAAACTCTGAAAGTGGCATCCATTTTGGTCCAACTACTGAGGACCTAGAGCTGCTCAAAGTTTGTGATTTTACAGAAGCCACGCCCCTTTTTAAAAACCTTATTATTTCAGAAACTGCAAAAGACACCAACTTCAAACTTCACACGCTCACTATTGCGTATATCAACTACAATCAAGCCAAGTTTCAAGCAAATCGGAGTGAATCGAGTAGAATTATGTGTCGGAATGATTTTCTGTCTGGCTTCATTCATTCATTACTTACATGGGCTCACTGAAAATATTGGCAATTTTGGCCTTATTTTTTATATGAAAACAAAAAATGATGGAAAACTTGGAATACATTTGTTGCTCATATTCATGTCAGTAATATACAACAAAAGTTTCATATATATATCACTCAATTTCCTCACTCTATTCACCTCAAATGTGTAAACTCCAGTCCCAGCTCCGACTGGTGCCGACAGATCTTCCATATTCATGTCATTGAATTGAGCCCTGGCCTGATTACCCCATTGTGCTTCTTTAAATAAGATCTTCCATTCTCTCACATTCCCAGCGAATACCATTCAGGGCCAAGAGTCAGAGGCAAAAGTGAGTCTAGATTACAGTGAATGACATTTGGGACAATTATTTCTAAATCCACCATTTTCCTTTGAGCCTTGTTCAATTACCAGCCCGCAGTGAAATAGTTATTCATGAGATTAAATATTAAAACGTCGCGGAGGCGCAGGTCCCTCATTCTGTGCTTAAAAGGCACATTTTCACACTGACATTCGCCTCAACATGAACCAGAATCCCGCGACTTTGAATGGAGCTTTTATTAAGGATAGAACCGCTGCTTTACCGGGCTCCTTTTCATGTATTTAACTCTGAAATACAAGGTGAGGAAGGTGAAAGTTCCAAAATCTGCAAACTTCTGACAGAAAGTGAGGCCTGTTTTATGAGGCAAGAGTAAATGTAAATGATCTCAGTGATATACCGCATTGCATTCAAGTTGTACAGTTATCGTGTTGAAATAAATTAGTCAAAGCAATAGATTTCCTCTGCCCTTTGGAATGACGAGGCTGGTGCTCTCTCCACAGAGCTCTCGCACATGGCATGAATGAACACTCCACGGCAGAGCTCTGACGGGAAAAGCTCCAGTTTACCCACAACAGAGGGATTTTGAGCCCTGTGTCTTGTGTCCCAATGGATTTCTCCCAAACCAGTGAAGTATGTGATACGCATTAATACACCGTATAAAACCACGAGAAAGCCTGCAGAATTTTCACCACAAACTTTACAAAACACACGTTTCCTCCTGAACGAGAAGGGAACGAGGGGGCGTGTCTCTGTCCCCTCTCTCTCCTCTTTCTCTCTGATGCTCTAGGATCAATAGATACAGTCAGTAACGCGTCATACTAGGGGGCGTGGCATAGCGAGGGGGATGTAAGCTTCTTATGGGAATCACTATCTTTCACTCTTTTTGGGTGTTAAATCATATATTTACACTGGTTGAGTCAAAGTTGGGTCCTTATGACTGTTTTGACACAGTCTTACATTACAATCTAAGCATTATGGTGAATTGGGTCACCTTTGTTCCTCTTCATGTCTCTATCTTTATTTGGTTGAACAGACGGCGTGGTGGCTGAGCAGTTATCACTCGATTCCCGGCCCGTGTGGCCTTTCTGTGTGGAGTTTTCATGTTTCTCTCCGTGTCTGGATGGCTTTTCTCCGGGTGCTCTGGTTTCACCCCTCAACCCAAAACATACACATTAGGTTCATCCTCCAGCAGGTGATTCTGACCATTATACTGACTCCACATCTGGAGATGGGCCCCGGGCACTGCACTGCGGTCGCCCACTGCTCCTGACGGATTGCCCCAGTGGAATTGAAGGATGGGACATATTTCCCTACTGGGACAATATAGTTCACCTTAAGCATACAGTACATCTGCAATTCAGCATTTGCTAAAGTAGATGTGGAGCAATTGTAAAGTTTAGCTATTTTCGTGCTTTGTTTCCCCCCTCACTGAAGCTCCCCAACGGGACAAATGTCTGTGGGCGTTCCCATGCCATCTGTATCAGAATCAGAATAGAATTTATTGCCATTGTCAATGAATACAATTCACAGACTAGGAACTTTCTTCTGTGAAATCGCGCACATGAACACCAAGGCACCATTTGCGGCGCCATTCCATTTCAGGAAGTTACACATTTAAACAGACATATCATTCAGCACAATAACACATGACATAATGGGATAACAAAACAGTGCCAATGGAACTCGGACGGTGATTTATAGTGGCACTAAAAATAAATTGATTGATTGATAGTGGACTTTGGTAATAGGTCAGTGATTACGAGGGGGGACGGAGAAGAGAGGAAAAGGAGGAGTAAGAGGGATAATCTGGATGCAGAGGAGAGACACGAGAAGGGAGGGGGAAGGGTCAGAGAGGGTCATAGGAGAGTGTCTGTATTATCTTCAGTAGGAAGGCGGACAGGTAAGGTCTATGGTTTTTACAGTTTTGTACCACAAACCCTAAAACTATTGATGCTAGATTCTCACAGAGGCCGCTGTGATGATAGGAAAGGTGCCATGCTGCACCTACACATCCACTGGGTCACTGGAAGGTCAAATACACACTAATAAAGTTACATAGTGCACTTTTAAAGGTGCACTATGTAACTGTGCTGTTTCTGGAACTTAGCCATAGAGAGCCAGCAAATTGACCATTTTTGATGATATTCTATGTTATAGCTATGGACACGTACTATAGCACGGTTGAAAGGTGGGACTCTAAGCTCTCAGTGGGTGAAAACCGTTTATTTCTACATGCCTCGGTCCCTGAGAAATCCCAAGCTAAACAGAGGATGGTTTTCATCAAAATCACATTTTTTTTTCTAGAAACTGAGATATCGCATGTTGAAAATGAAATGAAATATGTGCCGTTTGAGCCTGTCACGCTTCTCATACTTACATTTCCGGGTCAAAGGACTAGTGTAAGGTCACCTGAAGTGTGTGGTTGGACACGATGCAGCAATCAAATGCCGCGTTGTGATAAAATACCCAGATGAAATGTCCAGATTGTGACTTTTTGATCATATTATTTAAGTTCTGTTCATCACAGAGCTCCCAAAATCACACCTAAGCTGTGTTAGAGTGTCTACTATTGTAATAATAATATAATAATACCTGTAATATTAGCTTTTTTTTTTTAACGCATGGGAACAAAAATGGCGCTCATTGTGTTAAGCTCTTATCTACTGTTGGCCTATATTGTTCTATTTCGCAGGTACGGTCACAAGTTGGAAAGACAATTTTCCCCGGCGTTAATGATGTGTCCAAAAAGTTTAGAAACTTTGCGTCTGTACCGTCCCGTACTTTGAGCCTGTCTCCATTTAAACCAAAACACAGCATTGATGCCTGATGGTGCGCTCGCCGAGAAGTGAATTTGACTGAGGAAGAAAGCGAACAAAAGAGAATGTGTGATCACAAACTCCAAAGCGCCGACGCCAATAGATGTCTTCTGTGCCTTGTGTAACGAAGGCCTTGGACTCCGCGGGGCCTCCGTTTTTGTGAGCAGCTGTAGTAAACTCGTCTGCATTGATGGTTTCTGATTCTGTTTCATCGCCATTGTCCGCAGTCAGCACAACTCAAAAGCTTCAAAAAGCCCCCCCCCCCCCCGGCTCCTGTTCCCGGGCCCCTGCGTTAATCCCATAAAGAAACGCAGGTCGGCATCTGTCACTAAATTGAAACCAGTTTGTTCTATATTTAAATACTCTGCGACAAAGAAGTTTTCTTTTCTTGCGTTTGACGTGATCCAAATCACGAAGGCAAACAGGAAGCATTGAACAGGAAGTGTAGCGTATGTACTGGATGATGTTGGTTTAAGAACGCTGCAGGTGAATAGGGTTAAAATTTAACTTTAGTCATAATAATGTAAAACATTTGCTTTATATTACTGACATGAATGTGGCAAGAAAATATATTGCAAGTTTTACATGTTTTCATATAAATATAAGGCATATTATGTGTAAAAATGGCCAAAATTGCCTATATTTTCAGCGACAAGATCTGAATAATGGCCTGTTTTCGTGCTTTGTTCCTATTGAGAGATGCTAAGAGACATTTATTTTACTTTATTTTTTATTATTATTACCTGTTTGCAAGCTTATTTTCTGCTTTTATGGCACATTTCCTGACTTTTTTGTGATCTTGTTAAATTTCTCCATTGTAAGATCAATAAAGTCTTATCTTATCTTAGAGCTAGGTTTACGTGTATGGTTTTACTTCGTTGATATAATAGTTAGTTACAAAGATTTGTTCAGAGGGGATTTTGGATATCTTCTTTAGGTTTTGAATAAAATAGTTATTAGTGAATACATGTGTAAATGTAAATTTAAAATTTCGCCCTGATGTTTGGGGATTCAAAAGTCAATAAATCAGGCTAGGAGTTAAATATTGAACAATCCCTCTGAAAAAACCTTCAGAATATTGTTAAATACAAGTCTGGAAAGTTTGGAGTCTGTAGGAGCTAGTCAAGTGGAGATGTTGTTGCCATAATGTGAGAAAAATGCATTTTGAGAACGTCGTCATTGAAATTACAATTTTTCTTTCGATTTTCCTTTGAGCTTGATTTTGATTCAAAAAAATGGAACTCGATCCTTTTACCGCGACAGATCGGGGCGTGGCTGCGTATGTCACTGACGACTTTAGTAAATATATTTTATAAATATGTGGTTTTTTTGCATTCTGAAGAGGAGGGTTGAGGCTTTAAAATGAGCCCAGCCATGTTCTTCTCGGCCTCTGGGAGGCGGTGTGAAGTCGCATTGAAAATTTGTGTCCAAAAGGCTACGTTAGCATTTTACAAAACTGCTGACTCTGCATTTTACACAATCGCCCAGGGATTCAAGATGGTACTAGGTTAAAACTTGCCTCTGTTTAGATAGAACACGGAAGGCAAAAGTATGGAGTTACATTTGTGCAAAAATGAGCAAATCTATGGGGTAACATTTGGTGCAAATCAAAATGGTAGCACTTTAGAATACAGCCCGGTAAGTACTAGGCAATTACCCTCGTGATTACTAGTAATTGCTATCAAAAAACAATACTTACCCAGTAACTCTTAGGTAATTAACCCTAAATCTTGGGTAATCCTAACCCAAGATGGGTTAGGATTACTAACCCCCGTAGTTAGTAATTACCCAGTAGTTACCAGTTGTTACCGGGCCATATTCTAAAGTGTAACCAAAATATTTTTTGGTTTTCCAAAAGATGCAAAAATTTGGAGAATGAACACAGATGGCACATTGAAGGTCAGGTTTATAGTTCTTTCACGAATGTCTACCATATTCAAGTAAAATTCGTACTTTGTGATATCCTTAACTGAACTAAAAATCTAAGTGAATCATGAATCGTGAATCGAATCGAGGCCCTTCAATTCAAATCAATACCCAGCCCTAGCAGTAATTACCCCCCTTATTGTAAAGATCAGGTCTTTTATTTGTTTCTAGTTCATATGGTAAATGGTAAGAGAGTCTCCCCTTAAATCCAACAGTGCTGTATGCCCCCCCCCCCCCAGTCTCCATCATCCAGGCACCATCATCCACCTGCACATCACAAAACCTCTCCTCGCTTTGTACCACTTCGCCGTGCATCATGCAGGTGCTCAGGAGCCCGGTGTGTGCTTTGATGTCCCCCGTGTGATGATGGTGATGGTGATGACGATGATGTGACTTGCAGGTGCTCAGCCGCAGGAGCCGTTTCCCTTTGAGCGCAGTGTGTTTGATTCCTGAGTGGCGCCTCCTCACGGCTCTGGAGTGGCTCGATTAGCGCACACGCCGCTCGGATCAGACCGGCGCGAGGTACAAATGTCAGAGGTATTAAGTCTTCGTCTGAGAGGACATTAATGGGTGCTCGCGCCGCGAAACCAACAGCGGCGAATGAAGGATGTGACGACCGCCGCGGAGGAGTGTGACAGAAATGGATTTGGAGCAAGACGGAGGGATCATTAATGTTTTATCAGTCTGTCGAAAAGCCATATAGGTCGAGTCAGTTATGTCAAATGTGCTGAACAATGAACTGCTGCTTAAGTAAATGATTTTCACTGTGGAGATGTCACAGCATGGCACCAGGAAGGCAAGAGGTCATGTTCACGTGACATCACAACATTCTGAAGAGCCTATAGTTTAAACTGACGTAGTGAACAGCTGGGAATTCTGCGGTAGTAGCTAGATTTTTCTTTTATACTACAATTGGTATCTTGGATACACACATCCTGGAGGAACGCCTGCCATAACATTTTGACATCATAGTGAAGTAGGCGAAGATTCTTCAGTCTTCATCTGTACTCTGTAGTTGAAGTAGGGCTGGGTGATGATAAAAATGTAATCGTGATCTGATCTCGATGACGATCTGCTTTTTTGGTAACATCGTCATATCGTGATTCAATGGTTTCTATGTTTAACACAGCCAGGATTAAACCAGAACGAGACCAGGAGAAAACTAGGTCTAAACCACATCGAGATGTAAACCGGAGTAAAGCAGAGACTGCAATCAAGGTCTGAACCAGGACCAAACCAGGTCTAAACCCAAGGACTCAATCAGAAATAAACCAAGTGAAAACTGGGTCAAAATCTGGTCTAAACCTGGACAATATCACAGACTGAACCAGGACTAAACCATGAGGGAAGCATCTCAAAACTCTGTAAAGACTGAAACTTGGACTAAAACAGGTCTTAACACTAGGTTTAAACCCAAGAAGAAGCAGATAGCTTTAGTCGCCTTTAAAAGACAATATACACATGAATTGTGAGAAAATCGAAATCATGATTTAGACTAAAGAAAATCGTGATGAGATTTTTTGGTCAGCCCATTGTAAGTTGAAGTGGAGGACGTTTCCCTGTTCATCCATTGAGCTTCGTCAGCAGCACAGAGCAAACTTGAATGCTAGTGGATCATATGATGGTCCTACTGGTTCTTCATAAGATTTTCTCAGTGGTGACGAAGTTCTTTGGATGAAGAACCAAACGTCCTACACTTCCACTAGAGAGTACAGATGAAGACTGAAGAATCTTTGCCTACGGTGGACAACTCCTGTACGACTGAGAACTTAAACAGATCATAGTGAAGTGCTCCTGCTCCCTTGTCTTCAGGAAAGAAAAGTATTACTGTATATGTATAGTACTTGTACACTGTATACTGTACTTTAACTACTGCATATCCTACTGCACTGCTGCTCTTTTACTACAACCACTACTACGGTATAAATATTACTGGTAACCAATTGCTATATTAATGTACTTCAGGGGTGTTTTGCGTTACAAAAGTGGCAGTGAGCTACTTATGCTTCGTTTTCACTAGGTCTAGAGGAGCCAAGATGATAATATTTTGACAGTATTTTCCGCTTTACACTTTGCTTTATTCACCTAAATGTTTGGAAATGTTTTGCTCAGAAAAAAGGCATCTAAAATGTGATTCTTCAAGTGCATGTAGAAATGTAGAAAGTCTTTGGCGGGCACTTGGCTGGCGAGGTCCCTGATGCACTATCTCAGCACAAAACGACACAACTGCATTTTGAACTACCTATTTAAAAGGCTCTATACCCAAGTTTAAATTCAGATATTGAATTAAATGTTACTTTGATGAAAGACCTTAATCCAAAATCAAACAATAAAGCATTTTCACCGTCAGGGTCATCAACAAAACAGATATAACCATTTTCATCAAATATTGACAACAACACAGGGCATAACACGGTGCAGACTCCACATTAGTCCTATTTTCTCGGAGTTGACTGCTTTTACAATACACTCTCGGGCGAAACCTGCAATGTTACTTATTACTTATCTTATTATTATTATTTTTTTAACCCAGTGTACTTAAGACATGTCTTCATCCACCTTATTCAGGAAGTTGCAATGGGGGCCGCCATTTTGTATTTCTGGTCAAACTGCAGGTCTGACTTGAGCTTTGATTTTTGTTTTTGGTGAAACATGTAACATTTACAACAAACCTCTGTGTGAATATATCCATCAGCTCTGGTCCTTTAGAGTTTCTCACAGACAATTAGCCAATTAGAGTCACAACAAAAAGGCAGAGATAATATCGCAAAAAAATTATTTTAGGTGACTTTTTTCATGTCGTTCTTCCACTGAAACTAAACCTGAGCCACACAAACTGATTTACTTTGAGCTTTTTAACAAGTTTTTTTGTTGATTCCCTTTTTATTTTCTTAACTCTCTTACATTGACGACAATGGAATTTCAGCTCACAGGAAGTGCTAATAAAAACAGGAAATGCTTTTACAACAAAAGTGGGCGGGGCAGAATAAGGTGAATACAGTTTATTTTTTTTTATCCTATTCCAGTATTATTAATACTGTTTGCAAACCTTTTTTTTTCCTTCCTGATGGCACATTTCCTGACTTTTTGCACCCCCCTGTGTGATCCTGTCCTGTTGTAACAAGTACATATCTCCATTGTGAGATCAATAAAGAACTATCTTATCTTATCTCGAAAGTATTTTATCTTACAAAAAAGCCTTCAGTGACAGTATTTTTCTATGCACCTTATTATTTTATATGTTTGTTTCCTCTCTTCTTGAGTCCCTCTTGATTTTGACGTAAAAATGAGTTTCGGCAAGATCCATCAACCAGTAAAAAAGAACTTAAAGGGGCTATACCTGATTTTAAATTACATTTGTTTTTCCTTTTGTATATTACAAACTCAAAAAATAAATTGTGGAAATAATACTGTGCATCTAAATATAAAGCATGTATTGTCAATGTCATGGTTTGCAGGCTAGTTCTCTCGTATTTCTGTGACTATGACCCAAAAAAGTGACCCGCCAGTTGCAAAATGTGCTTTTAAATTCATCTCTAAGAAGAAACAGGATTTTAGAAATGTGTGAGGAAAGTTAGGAATGTGTTTGGACCACAACTATCAATTTATTTTACTTGGTAACTCTTCCATTATTTGCAATTTTAAAAATGATGAAAAATCAGGTATAGTGCCTTTAAGCAGACCATCCAAGCTTGATAATCGTTGGATTTTGGTCTAATTTTTTTTCCAGATGAATCTCAGAAAGCATGTACTACGTAGTTAGTACATGCCTGCGCTTGATCGTGTCGGTGCACAAATATTGTCAGCCCTACATTTCCTCCGTCGCAATATGTTTTCACCACATTCAATGACTTCCTCATTCTACCTAATTGCAGCTAAGATTAGATGCACTATCTGTATTTTGAGCACTTAACTCCTAATTAACCTAATAGGCCAAGTCTTAACCTGTATATCAGGGTGACCAGATTTTTCACATTAACAAAAATAATAATTTCCCAGGTTGAATGGTAAAACTGTTGGTTTGTGTAATTGTAATATCAATTAATGACCAAATTAGCTTGAGGTGTTCAGTCGCTATAGAAACACGTGGCTAAAAGTCATAAAGTATCCAGTTAAAATGCTGCTTTGGACAATTTTCGTCATTTTTTTTGCATTTTTCTCATACGTTTTCATATTTTTTTTCATTTTACTTGCAGTTTTTTTGTTTTCTTCAAATTTCTCATCATTTTATTTGTAATTTTGTGATAATGCTTTTTTCTCACATTTTTTCAGCATTTTTTTTGTTTTCTTAAATTTTTTTTGCCATTTTTCCTGCGTTCTTTCTGCATTTTTTTCCTCACATTTTTTGTCTTGGCCAAAAGTCATAAAGTGTCAAGTAAATATACTGCTTTGGACATTTTTCGTTATTTTTTTGCATTTTTCTCATATGTTTTCATATTTTTTTATTTGTTTTACTTGCAGTTTTTTTTTTTTCTTCACATTTTTCATAATTTTTTTGTATTTTTGTGATAATGCATTTTTCCTCACATTTTTCTAAAAACAAATTTGTTGTTTTTCTTCCGTTCTTTCTGCATTTTTCCTCACATTTTTCCTCTTGGCCAAAAGTCATGAGGCATCAAGTAAATATGCTGCTTTGGACGTGACAAAAACAGCTTTGAAAAAACAAGGACCACTGGGACAGAGGACCCAAAACTGGGACTGTCCCGGATAAACTGTGACGTCTGGTCCCCCTGCTGCATATCCACCCGATAACCACACTTTGAATCAACAGTTCACGTTATTTTTCACTCCCTGATGTAACGCTATCACTTACATGTGCTCACGACCACGTGCGCAACGCCCATTATGGCGCCGGATGCACGCGTCTGAATTGGACATAATTGGAAATCGTCCGTGGACATTGTTGGGCTGAAATGAGCAAATTAGTTTCTGCTTAGCATTTAGACATGCCATCTGCAATTCAAAACAGCCCCACGTCACGCTCAATTGATTCCCCGTGGAAGCCAGGCCCCGTCGTGTCGCTTCAAAGGTTCGGTGGCGTGAAGGCGGGGGTTTGCCGTTACCGGAGATGTGGGCCGCGTGCTTATACAAGGCAAGAATCACACAATAAAGCTAATTATGGATTACTTGGAAATGTCACCGAGGGGGGAAAAAGCCTGTTTGTTAGGGTGAGAACATAGAGAATGAGATGCGTGGAAAGGGCAGCCAGCAGCAGAGGAGTAATTAAGTGTTGGGGCCTTAAACAGATGGATTATCATATAAAATACACAGTGACCTTTATGTGGAGGATGAACGCGCAAAATGGCTGAAAACACGTCCAGCGCTTTCACACCTGCAGGTTTATTTTAGTGCTTCGGTTTAACACCTCTTTATACCAACAGCTGGGTTGAACATGGGAGAAAATCAAATTTAAATTTGTGGCTTTAACCTGGCTTTTTGTTTCTTTTGTGCGTGTATAACATATTCTCCGGACTATTAGTTAGGGCAGGGGAAGGGAACCCGTGGCTCTTTTGATGACTGCATGTGGCTCTCAGATAAATCTTAGCTGGTCTTTCTTAAAGGAATAGTTCAGCGCTTTTACATGCTTACATATGTTCTAACCTGGGCTTAGATGAGGCGATGCGTGGCTGCCTCGTCTTTGTGCGTGGCGCGTGAAAAAGGGCCCACAATTTCAAATCAATATTTTGCTTTGTTTTTTTAGGGTTAAAAATTCAATACATAAAGCAAGGAATTACAGATTGAAAATCCCTCTGAACAAACCTTCAGAATATTGTTAATTACAAGGCGGGAGAGTTTGGAGTCTGTAGGAGCTACTAAAGTGAATGTGAGATAAATGCATTTTGAGAAAATGGTAAGGCAAGGCAAATTCATTTGTAGAAAGAAGAAGAAAAACACACACATCCCAGTGACTGTAGTGACTGTGCCGCATCAAAGCGGAATAAATGAAAAAGAGGAAATAATCCGCACAGCCAGTATCTCCCAAATGAAGTGTTTTTTTTATTGCTCACACCAGATGTGACGTTTCGGGTCAAGGCCCTTCATCAGACACACAATTCATACACAAGGCAATTCAAAGTGCTTCACAATTTCATAAAATCACAAGAAGACAGATAAAATCAATCAATAAAACAAATATAATCATTAACTAATTACATTAAAGTGAAGAGTTCAGATAAAATACTTTCAGTGTCATATGCACAGTTAAAAAGAACCGTTTTCAGCCTAGAGTTAAACATTGTCAGAGTTGAGGCCTGTCTCACACCTTCTGGCAGACTGTTGGATTTTTGCTGCGTGAAACTGAAACGCAGCCTCACCATGTTTAGTCCTGACTCTGGGAACCAGCAGGAGACCACTCCCTGAGGTCCTCAGAGCCCGAGATGGTTCATATGGCACTAACATGTCAGAGATGTACTTTGGTGCTAGACCATGAAGAGACTTGTAAACAAGCAGAGCTATTTTAAAGTCTATTCTCTGAGCGACAGGAAGCCAGTGCAGAGATCTGAGCACTGGACTAATATGGTCATATTTCCTGGTTCTAGTCAGGACTCGAGGACTCTGTTTTACAGCTGGTTTAGAGAGGCCAGTGAGCAGGCCGTTACAGTAGTCTAACCTGCTGGAGACAAACGCAAGGATTAGTCTCTCTAAGTTTGCTTTAGACACTATACTTTTGATCTTAGCAATGTTTTTAGATGGTAAAAAGCTGCTGATATTATTGATTTAACGGCTGTTTAAGTTCAGGTCTGAGTCCATGATTACCCCTGACTTTTGGGTTTTAGAGAGAGAGACTGAAGATGACTGATGACACTTTCTCTTTGCTT
>OMNZ01100197.1:0-19729 GCA_900303255.1 Lesueurigobius sanzi | reverse complement strand
GGAGTTTTCACTTTTTTCTGTTTTCGAACCCCCAAAACGCTGCTACCGTGTAAACGGCATGGACATCCGATGAAATGTTTTACGTTTTTCTCCCCAGAGTGTTATCGTGTAAAGTGCCCCTTAGGCCAGGTTTAGGCCATGTTTAGGCCAGGTTTAGGCCAGGATTAGCCCAGGTTTAGGCCATTTTTAGACCAAGTTTAGACCAGATTTAGGTTTGGTTTAGACCAGGATTAGGTCAGGTTTAGACCAGGTTTAGGCCATGTTTAGACCAAGTTTAGACCAGGTTTAGGTCTGGTTTAGACCAGGTTTAGGCTGTGTTTAGACCAGGTTTAGGCCATGTTTAGACCAAATTTAGGCCAGATTTAGGCTGTGTTTAGACCAGGTTTAGATCAGGTTTAGGTCACGTTTAGACCAGGTTTAGGACACATACAAACTGTGGCTCATGAGAAACGATTAACCTTGAGTCATAAAATTGTAACGATTAAATATATGAGCTTATATAATCGTGGTAATCATAAAACCGGTTAATCTTGACATCCCTATGCAGAAGAGGTTGTATTGTTAGTTCTAATTTAATACATCATGGCGCTTTAAGGCACTATTAGAGTACATTGTGCGGAGAGCTTAACCACTTTGCCACCATATCACTGTGAAAATGCAAACATGGAAAATATGCATTCTACTCTTTAGCTAGTTTGAGAATCCACAAAACAGCATGGTATTTACAGTTTAAAAGATCACAAAAAGCGTGTGCTAATGAGGCGGAAAAAGCACATTAATCCGGACATCGACTCCATAACATTTTTATCTGAGCCGACTATTGAGAGCAGTGCGTTGAACTTTCAATAAAACAGAGAATTAAAAGCTGCAGGAGTTATCCATATTTCAGTGCATGTATTTTTTATGCGTGTTAACAGAGCGGTAGGGCCTATAACTTGTGCGGCTGGGTCTCAAAGAGCTATTGCCCGCTTCAGGGAATGGGGCTTTTCCATTATTCTGCCTGTGCCACCAGTGCAGTACAATGGCGCAGTGCTACCACCAACGCAATATGATGTATGAGGTACACGCTCGCCGAATTACAGCTAATGAACTGTGCGGCTGCGGAGTGGAGTTAGCTCTAGCTTTGTTTTAGTGGCTCAGTTGTCAACATGCTACAGTGGAAGAAGTACATTTGTTAAGTGTGCTACCTTGCAATGGAGCTGTAGACTTGGAGAGGTTTTAATTTGGTGAATACATGGTCCATTGAGTGATTAAGTCCCTATAGCACGCATTGATACGGAATTTAGAAAACAAACAAGCTGTATTTCTTTCTCAGGGTTTCCGCGGGGCATTAAAAAGTCCTTAAATGTCATTAAAAAGCAGTACATTGAATTCAAACTGGCATTAAATCAAAAGTTCTTGGAAAATGATGGCATTGTTCAACTACTTTTACAGCAGAGGTTTGTCAAAAATACAAAAATTAGGGTCTAGACTGGAGTCATTTGTCCGTTCTATCAAATTTTCTATTGAATATGGACATTTATATTGAATTTGTGGCGTTAATATTGTAGTATTTGGGCATTAAAAAGCATGAAATTTGAGTTGCTGCCACTTGTACAAACCCTGTTCCTTGTGGCACCTCAAAAAGTAGAAAAGTGGGAAAAGTTGGTCAGTGCGGTGGGACATGGAGGGACGGAAATGATCACCTAGACATTAGAACCTTACACTTACTGTTTTAGCCCATAACACACTGCAGTTGATCCAGAAATATTCCAACACAGAAATTTATTGAAAAGCTACTAAATGGAAACACAAATCGGACCCAATATGTTATTTTCATAAGCTTTTTTCGAAACAAGACTTGAATAAACACTAAATGAGGACCAAAACCAGGCTAAAAGGGAACTAAAGTAGGAAAATTAGAACAAAATCTGAATGTTTTCTTTTTCTTTGGTGATACTGTATGATTTAGAATAGCAAGCTGATATGATCTCATACTTTAAGTAAATGTAACATACAAAAGTGGGACATCATCTAAATAGTTGGGACGAGGGGACAGAGGTCTAAATGTGTGGTCACCTGTAGGTCAGATGACTATCTCCTTGGACATACAGTATTTACATGCGCAAGATTCCAAGTTGGATTGAGAGATGGGGACGATCAGTGTGGAGTTTGCATGTTCTTCCCGTCTGTATAAGTTTCCTAACCTTGCAATGCGAGCTGGATGGACGCAAAATCTGAATTTTCAGTCTCACGATAACCCATATCGAAAGGCTTGGGCTGATGCGTTCGATCTCACAGTTGTTTTGGACCAATGCCGTGAGTGGCCCGGTTTTATATTTGCAATTTTGTTCAGACTATTTAACAGGAAGGCGATGGCGGAACAACACGAGGCGCTGCTGCAAACCTACAAACACAAATAAGACCAACTAAAAAAGAAAAACTACATTTTAATTGCTTTAGTGCTTTGTTGTAAGCTTTGTTTTGACACTAATTGTGGCTGTTGGAGAAAATGAGGTGCGTTTGATCCAACGAGTAGCAAGTACGCACACATGTACACAAGGCCTGTCCAGATTTACAGTATATGACTGTGCTAATGTTATGTATATTGTAATATCAGGACAAGTTCTCGAAATAAGTAGAAGTGCTTGATTTGAGGTAAGTAAAATGATCTGCCAATGGGACAAGCAATTTTGCACTTAAAAGAGGAAATAGCATCTAGTTCCAAGTAAATCTAGATTTATTTTTCAAATTTGAAGAGGAAAGAGATGTTTTTTGGCAGATCATTTTACTTACTCAAATCAAGGGCAAATAGACTGGGGTGACCAGACTTTTCACATTAAAAACTGGGACAAAAATGTTTCTCCTTTTTTTTTTTGTTTTCATATTTTGTCATAATTTTTCTCATGTTTTTCCTCAATTTTTTTCTTAATTTTTCTCATCTTTTCTTATATTTTTTTGCAGGTTTTTTTTTATTTTATTTCCCCCCCTCCCTTTTTTTTTGTTTTTCATAATTTTTCTAACATTTTTTCGTAATTTTTGTCTTTTTTTTTTTCTCCATAATTTTTTTCCCATTTTAGATCATTCTCATAGTCTTTCTCACATTATTGCTCTTTTCTAAAAAAAAAAAAAAAAAAACGTCATTTACCCCGTGTTTTCTTATTTTTTGTATTTTTTCTTTCTGCATTTTTTCGGCACATTTTTTGTCGGGGTCAAAACTCGTAAAGTATCAAGTAAATATGCGGCTTTGGACGTGGCACTGGTGAAAAACTGGGACAGAGGTTGTGTAAAACTGGGACAAATGAATGGTTTCAGATACATTCACAGGGACATGGGACAGAGGGCTCAAAACTGGGACGTCTGGTCACCCTAAAATAGACGACAACGTTGATTTCAGCAAGTGTTTATCAATGTTCAATCATCAACATTTTGAACACCCCCAGGCAATAATGATTACTTTTCCACACAATCCACAATATCCAGTTGTAACAATGCAAGAAACACTAACCCTTACTTCTAAATCTAAGTATTTACGTGGTATTTACTACGTTGAAAGTATACAGTGAAGACGTGTACTCCATTAAAACCGCCGTACCATCAGACAGACATGACAACTTTGACAGAGACCGAAGCAGACATCTCCTTCTCCTCCGCTCCCCCTTGAGGACCGCTGGAGCGTGCCTGGGCCGTCACGTGGTCCCTCTCCCGAGACCTGGCCATGTTGTCCGGCCCGCCTGCCTCCTCGTGTGTTTTTCTGTGTACATTTGTGTGCGTGTGCATGTGTGTGCGTGTCCGGATGCGCGTGGCGGAGCGTCTGGTGCTCGTTAGGTAACTCCTCCTTCAGGACTTACCCATGTGTGAAGGAGGGACATCATCAGTCTGCTGCTCCTAAAAGCTTTACGCGCTACTACTGTCACTGTGGATCTGGCATCACTTCGTCGCCACTCAAAATGGACACAGGGATCCGGAGGAGGAGGAGAAGGAGAAGGAGAAGGAGAAGGGGGGAAAGAGAGGGAGATGTGATGCTGGAAAGGAAATGATGCACTGGCCCTGTTCTGGGGCGCCAGACAATATGAGGCAGTCTGAGGTCAATCTGGTTTTTATTTCAATGCTGAGATGGGAAATTTGAAAGAAAGGTCTGTTCTAATGTTTGAGAAATGTCACTGTGTTCTGTTCTTTAAGGTCAAAATAATAGACAGGCAATAAAGACATTTTTGAGAGTTAGACTGGAGTGGAGACAGGAGTTCATATTGCTTAGTGGGCACAAGTTTTACCCTGTCTAACCATGTCTGGGTAAACTTATGCATTTCATAGAATATGAATCATGCCACAAAAAACTTTATTTCACTCATGGTTAGTGGTTATGTGAAGCCATTTATTGTCAAAAAACCTGTTTCTTTACACTTTTCAACTAGAAATTAGCCAAAATATCCCTGATCATCTTGAAACAAACATCAGTTTTGTCAGAGAGTCCTGTATTTCAGCTGAAGTGAGTTTTTCTTTGCTCCTGAACAATTTCCCTGGCAGTTGTTGAACGTCATGTAAACGTTAGATCAGGGACAGTTGAGTAGTTTCTGTTTCATCATGATTTCAAAAGAGTAAACTCAATTCTTTGATTTATTGATTGAGGAAATGTAAAAGCAATGACTGCATAATGTCCGGACTCCGGATTGTGCAGAGGGAAAAGCTTGTGGACCTCCAGCAGGTTTAGCTGGTGACCCCTGCCCTATAGGATGATAAGCATGTGACCCAAGTAAGAATTTAATTTGCAATATATTATGTAAAATATCGTAGGCAAAGATTCTTCAGTCTTCAACCGAACTCTGTAGTTGAAGTGTAGGACGTTTCGTGCTTCATCCAAAGAGCTTCGTCAGCACTGAGTAAACTTGGACGACTCCTGTTCGACTGATTATGTATAATACCAAATCTTTCCCGCCAAATGTTAGTGAAAAAGACTGGATGAGCTAAAAAAAAAGTGATAAGAACAACCAGATGAGAGTCTTATATTGTGTTCATGTGTTTTTAGAGATCAATGAATGATTTTCTGCAAAAGGATTGTGACTGAAAACTCTTATGCGACACACTTTTGGGTCCAGACCCACCAGGTGATAACCACTGCAGTATAGTAAAGTCAGCTTTCATTATTTTACCTTTGCACTTTTTGATATTTACCTGACATTCAATTTCCTCCTGCGGATTTTGGAAATGTGTAAATATGTCCTTTTCTTAATCTCTTCATCATCACACTTTAGCAGTGGCGTGTGGTCTGATGGCCTAAACTACTTTGAGGAAAAAAAACGTTTTAAAAATATAGAATAAAATCATATTATTATTTGTATTTTATAACGTTATATTGTCGTCCAATCCGATTTATTCGCTCCGTGTGGCCGACGGCGGAGAGTTCTTCCTGTGCCCTCAGAGGCGATAATGAAGGCTCTGCTCCGTATATCACAGAGGGCAATGCTCTTAAGCGAGTCCTCCAGCCAATCAGACACTATAGTATAATGTATAATGACTGCAGAGCCATCTAGAGGCTTTTGCTGACGTCAGAATCTTAATGGTGTTTGATTGGCTGTAACCTCTGTCAAACTGATAAGAGTCACATCTCCAGCACAAACAAGCATTTTATTTTTATGTAGAACTGTCGTAAGGTGGACAATACTTTGATTTTATTGAGGATGTAATCGCCAACCCATTTTCTAAAAGACCTTTGCAAGAAAAGTCATAGAATTTGTGTGACATTGATTATAAGTAACAAAATAATGGACTATAATATAAGTTAAAAGTTAAAACCAGTTTAATGTTTCCCTGTGCGGCTCTAGAGCTTGTTTTAAAAATAAAGGAATAATAAAAGTCAAAACTAGATTCTTCTTTTGAGAATATCAATCGGGAAGTAATGCCTTGTGCAAAATGAGACCTGAAATAGCAACGTGATTATAGCTCAGTCACGAGCACATTGGTTTTCCATGCGGGGGACCTGGGTTCGCGTCCCGGTTGGTGCATCATTTTTTATTTAACAAAATTGTGATTATTATTACATTTTGAGTTGAAATTTATATTTTTAATAGCAAATGTTCTTATTTGGTTATAACGAACGTCAAGAAGGGCACGTCTCATCTTCACGTAGTCTTAATGACTTTGTATTGAAGCTCACATTACTGTGTGCTGCCACAGAGGGCCGAGGGAGTAAATGCACCGCACGCCACTGCACTTTAGTCTCATTCATTTTCGTCTGTGAAGGATGCTGTTTGTAGCACTTGAACCATGAAAAAGATGGCATTTTTCCATCACTTGAGACCAATGATTACGTGTGGATCCTTGTACAGCTCTCAAATTCCAGAAAAATGAAATAACATGTGAAAATGAATGCAAGGCGTGTGAATAAAGCCAAAATATATAGAAGTAGCATTGCAAAGGTTTCTTTTCAGAAGCCATGATTGATTGAGGATTGGATTTTGTCGTTTTCTACTTACATAAAGCATTGACCCTGAACAAGGCAAATAGCTGTTCAAAAAAATGTTCCTGCCGGTGCGTATCAGCAGTAGATTTGTTCTCTTATGTAAGCATTGGAAAGGTAACACAGAGGTGAAGTGTATCAGTAAACATTGGGATTCGGCAGAGGAAAGCCCCCGTTAGAGTGAAGGGGCTTAGCGGGGCTGATACGGTCTTAATCAGGTCTGGGGCAGTAGTTATCTCTTGGACAAATGAAAGTCTGTGATAACCTCCGGAAAGATTTCTGTTTTCCTTTTGCTTGTTCGCACAATCGGCGAACCAGCTCTCATGACCCACACCTCCCTCTTGTTCAGGTTTACCTGCAGTTAGTAGCTGCGTGTCATGTCCTTGATAGTTACCATAGAAACTGGTAGGATTGGTGCTAATAAAAGGATGTTTGATGAATTAACACTTTTCAATTGCAGATAGAAAAGTTAGAAGCAATTGTTTTGTCGAAGCCGAAACAATTGCTTATAGTAATTGTTTCGGCTTTTGTCGAAGCCGAAACAATTACTATACATTTATTTAGTAAAATATTCATGAACACAAACTAATCTGTGTCCCCATATAAAAAGTCTTCTGGCAACAATATTGTTTTTCCTAATAACAACAGTTTTTTAAGTCATGCAACTCAAATGCGAGGTAACTACTGTTGAAATGAACTTAAACTGAACTCCCAAAGCTACTAACTGCTCTGTTATCCCACAATCCTCACTTTTTTACTGTCAGAGAGAGGTAGAGAGATACAACATGGATTACTATAACCTCAGGATGTGGAGCACAAGCTACAGATCTTAAATCATAGAGATAGCCATATTAGAAAGTATTTTGCTTGAAATGCTAGCTAACAAATTGTGGCAACAGATCTAAGACAATGCAATATATAAAACGTATTATGGCGTAAGATGGTGTGTAAATGTCTTTTTAATCAGTTTCTGCCCACTCTATGTTCATGAAAAGCTGTGTGTTGCCCGGTAAGATTTAAGAGTTAGAGGAGAGGAGGCAGAGTGCTCCCTGGATTTTGGAGGTGTAGGTGAAGTAGGTCTGTAGGCTAGCGCTGCAGGTGCTCTTCAGGCTTAAGGGGCTAGACAGTATACAGAAGCAGAAGGAAGCCGAGGCACTCTGTATGGTATGCAAGCTCAAATTTTATTACCGACGTGTTTCGAATCCAAGGAGTCTTCGTCAGGGTGAGTCGGGAGTTAGATATAAGAGTTGTTTATGTTTTAGTTTTCTCTTCCTTCCACAATCCCAGCTCCTGCCCTCTATACAGTCCTAACTTGTGCCAGATTGATATGTGTAGCACTCTGATTTGAGTTCTACACATTATCAATCTGGGATGGCTCTCGTGAACAGGAGGGACTGTTACAGTAATACTTCAAGATAATTGGTGAAACGCCTGTCAGTCCCCACCTACTGTACTTTTGCCGAATCGAGTTGAGGGAAAAGCACAAACATCTCTATGCTTTTCAAAGCAGAAATAGTCGGCATTTCAGCTAAAACAATCAATTGCGGTATCAAAAAGTAAGTCCTTAGATGCAGCCATGTTTGTTATTCTTCGGCGATTGGTGCAACGTCATACAAAACATGTCCCGCCTTAAATCCCAAATGCAGGCACCTCATTGGTCCGCACAAATGGACGAGTGGAGCTGAGCGTTAATGATTGGACTCTTTCAAGATGTATTTTCCCGAGTTTGTGAAATCGCAAATCTCGCCGGAATATTCCCTGCAGCGCAAGGTTAATCAAGACCCAAGAGTGAGTCGCAAAACCATTTTCAGTGGGACACACGTCACTCCTAAAGAACATTTCTTTCAATAATTAACATCTGCTTTAAAATGACTAGCAGGGTCTTTTGATCACTTCACTGTTTAGGTTCATTTCATGCTCAAATCTACTATAATCTATTGGAAATCAGCATTTTTTAGTACTTCATGGGCTGCACTTGCAAGAAATATTCTTATTGATCTATCATTTTGGTGAAGTTTTCTGCTTTTTGAGGGTCGGATATGTGTCCAATGGCCACTAAACCTCCTTGTATGATATGATATTACAGAGAAATCCCAGACATGTCAAACCTTTAGCATAGATTTGAACGGGGAGAGAAAGTTTGATTACGCAAATAACAGCCAAGTCCGAGAAGTTTTAAGCAAACTTTTCCTGTGCATTTGTCGCAGGCGTGAATACCTTACAGCATATGTATGATTTCTATGGAGCTGACATATTGACCTTACTTTAACTATACTGTGAGATTGCCGTTGTGTGCTTTATGAAAAGATAGATAGCTCTCTTTTGATGTGCACGGCAACCAAGCGTTTTCTTTGATGACTGAACACTTGCATCTTTACATGAGGGCAAGACCATTTTGGATATTTCAAGTAGGATTTACAATATTGAAGGAGTTCCAGCCGAAATGCACCACTCCAAGACTCGAAAAATTCACACTTACTGCTACAACGCTGCAAAGATCTTTTTAGGCTGCTTTGATCTAGTATCTCGAAACCGAACAACACATTCATATATTCCCAAATAGCCGCTTGAATACAAATGACTGTATTAAGCCTTGTAGTATAGGCCTGTGCTCGCGCCCAAAATAGCAGCGGCTTCATCGCAAAATAAGGCACTATACAAGAGCTTTATGTGCATCTCTGAATGGATATGCCTGTAAATTATTAATGCCGGCTTTCTACTCTCTCCGTTTTGGCTTGCACACTCCTGCCTGCTGCTGATGCGAGTGTAGCCATCTCTGGAGGTAACGCTGTTTTCAAACCAGTCCTGCGAAAAGGGGGCTATGGCTTAAATTTGCCATCAGAACCGAGTAATAATAGGTATTAACTTGGAGCGCGTTGCATCACGCAGTTCCTTGGAGTAGTAGTGAACAGGACAAGTACTGTATTAGTGGTAAGCTGCAGTTTTAGGCAATCGCTTTAATCGTTAACCCCGTGTGCGTTGGCTCTACGGAGGAACAATGTTAATTTAGGCTTTGGATGAAAGAGGCAGTGTTTAGTTTCCTGGAGCAATAACCTACGAGTGGACATGGGTGCTAATTGGCAGCAGTCGGGAAACCGCTTTATGAAATATTTCCATTTGAAGTTCGATCTGGTTAAGACGACTAAGTCCGGACTGAACCAGGTCTGAGATTGGATTAAATTGGACTCAAAGCAGGACTAAATGATGTGTAAACCGTGATCTTAAACACAGACAGGACAAAGGAGTACTTTTTTTGTTTATTTTGATTTATTAGCCTTGTAGCCTTGGAGGAAACTCAAGTTGCCGACCAAGAGTCTCAAATGGCGAGTGCTTCAGGGTGCCAGTGTGTATGAAATAGGTGCTCTTCCAGGATGTGCATTGGCTATCCATATTGTTGTACTAAGAGATTTTTAAGATTGTTCATAACAGAGTGCCTCGGATGGTTGTTTTTGATGCCTGAGCTTACTTTTTGCAAGTCAGTGTTTCTTATCTCATCGATTCCTGCCAACCAAGATGTTGATGCAGTTGTATATGTCCATCCTCACCTCCTCCATCACCTTGTGGTGGCTGGCGCCAGGGACAGACGAACTCTGCAGGACATTGTGCGTGCTGTTGCGAAGGTGATCGGCTGTAGACTTCCATCTCTCCAGGACCTGTACGTCTCCAGGTCCCGGGGGGCGGGGGCGTGCAGGTCGGATCACAGTCTCTCCCCTCAGGCAGGAGCCTACGGTCCATTAAGACCAGAACCAGGTTTTTCCCTTCAGTCATCAGACTCATGAACACATAATGACTCCCGCCATTTGCGCTGTCCTATGTCCTATTTGCACTATACTGTATGTGCTACGTTATGTCCACCCCAGTGGTTTAGCTCATTAATTAATCTCTCATTATATACCTAGTATTATGTATGTACAAATAGTAGGATAAATACAGTATAATTTGTGAGCAGAATCATGGAACATTAATTTGGAATCTACATTGTGTTAAAACTTGTGTGTAAAACTCAAGACGATGGCTTGATTTTCAATCCTTCAAAATTTTCTGTTAGAACTCAAAATATTCTGTCATTGACAGAGAACTTGACAGAGAATGTAACCTCTGTTCCACACTCATAATGTGCGTCTGTGAATGCACCCAATCACACTGTTTGTTTGGTGTTAGATCAGTTATTTTATCTTATTCTATTTTCATGCATTATTTATCATTATTACAAGTTTTATGTTTCATGTTGCACAATTGTGCCAAAGAAAATTCCAAGTTTGTGAGTCCTTTCATTGACAATGGAGATAAAATCTATTCTGATTCGAATGTGCTTTTAGTCATAATGTCGATCGGCAGCTGCTCTTGAAGGCCACATACACGACTTTTGCCACTGGGAGTGAAATTAAATTTGTTTGTTCCTCCTTCAGTAAATCGAACGTAAAGTAGTTTGTGGGGAAAAAAAGTATAAAACATTTTCATTGATTATAAGCTAGCGGGGCTAGCTGCTAGCTTGGCCTGGGAACACCTTGGGATCCCCCAGGAAGAGCTGGAGGAGGTGTGAATGGATCGGGAAATCTGGGCATCTCTGCTCAGACCCGGCCCCCGGATAAAGAGGAAGAAAATGGATGGATAAGTAGCAGGTTAGTTGTTATTTGGTTTACTGTGATAGTGAACTTGAAAGTTGTGAAACAGGCTTATGAACTCATCCCTGTGAAGGATGCTGGACATGTGGAGTTTGCAAATCTAAACTTGCACCCGCTCTTTCATTGTTGTAGGTATAGCACCTTTAAGTATCTGTGTCAGATCAGATTGAAAGATGCCCTGGTTGCATGTGTGGTTCAAAGAAAGAGGTAAATGTTTCTCGAATACAGGAACAAAACACGAGTCAGGGAGGTTTCCACAGTGGCGCAGGTCGATAGGTCTCCTGGAAGATTATGATGATAGTTATTCTGCGGAAAGTATTGACAAAAAAACTGCAAGGAACAAAGTCTGTTGCCAATTATTCTGTAGAAAGTTTTCACTTCAACAAAATCATTGAATGAATTGAAAGAGGTTATATGATATAGCCAAACCTTAACCCTAATCCTCATTCAGATAACTTTATCTCATTCATTTCAGTGTGCACGATATATTATCCTTCTCCTTTTAGACAGTGTAGTTTTCTATATTTATGTTTAGTTTTGAAAAGAACAAAACATTACATTTCTTCCAAACGTCTTGCTCAGCTTGTATCTAGAAGATGCCATGGGGAAGAAAATTAGACTTTTCTGAGGCCACCATTGTTTCCATTATTAAAGGGAAATGGAAATCCTAGTATATTCACCATACAATGCATCTATTTATAGTTACATTTAGCCAGTATTGTACTCTAAACAATCACTGTGTGCCTATCAAGATCATAAAGGCCCATTGATCAGAGCTAACAAAGGGTGCTAATGAACGGCACTTACATTGTTTTCCACAACACAGTAAAGTACGCAAATTATGCATATGAGGCTTAAAAACAGGCTTACAATATTCTTTACGGTGCTTGAGCATTGATATTTTACATTTTATGAATTGAAATCACGTCTCTGTAAGGAAATGCTGAAATACTAGCGCCAGGACTGGTGAGGATTTGGCCTGGAGCTCCCCCCGCAGGCAGCAGTGGGAATAATTCAGTAAAAATACACTTTATTTTACCTCCAACAACGTGGTTAGCTGCTCAGTGGCGCTGCGGTGTACGCACTTTGAGCACAGGACGGCTCTGAACGGATCCAATGTTTTTGATTATGAGCTTCAAGGAGATGAAGGACAGTTTCGGGTTTGAACAATGACGCAACTCTATCCAGGAAGTACAGATCGAGGCGCTGGACTGTAGAAGAAGTCAACCAGGAAGAAATGAACAAGTGAACAGGATTAAATCTGTGTCAATGAAGTGAATATAGGGGTCTCGCAGGCAAAAAATCTTCAGTCATCATCTGTGGTTGAAGAGTTAACCTCTAAGTCCCTCCTCTCTTGGTGCTAAAAGTAGAAAAACATAGGTCTGTATTTGACAAAGGAGCAACATCATAACATGTCTTAAAGCTTGATGCATCTCCTTTAAGGCTGCAGTATATTTTTAAATAATACTTTCAGGAGAGGAAAAACGTGTGGGGCATCTACAAACCCTTTAAAATACGGCGAATAAATTACGAAAACAAGAAAAGAGGAACTGTCAGCTACGTCCCATTCATTTGCTCCTCAGACTGTGAGGTCTTACAGTGAGACAGAGAATAGACTTTGCCACTTGTTTTTTTTTTTTTTTTTTCTTCCTCCTTTTCTTTTATGCTTTCCACAGACAAGAAAGGTTCTCAGACAGTCACTCACACACGCATCGTATCTGGAAGACCAAGAAGAAGAAGAAGAAGAAAAAAAAAATAGAGTATCATCACGGTGAACTCGAGGAACGCGATTCAAAGACGGGCTTGTAATATTTTCGGCACTTCAACATCTTTGATTTAATCTCCAAGTAACTCTTTTTATCCCGGCGTTACCATGGAAACAGGTGGAGGATGGGGCGAGGAGGAGGAGGGAGGAGGGGCGGATGGGTGCGCGAGGTGCTGATAACGGGATGGGGAGGGAGGATTTTCATTTAGGAATTGAGGATTAGCTGTCAGGAGGAAGAAAAGGTGTCTGTCCCGCGTAGTACAGCTCTAGTTTGCACACGGGCCTAATGCAGTGTGTGCTTTCATCAAAATTGCAGTTTCGTATAACAAGCTTTCAGGGGTTTTGGAAAGCGTCTCAGTACTTTTACCCAGGCGAGCAAGAGAAAGAGTATGTTTGACCTTTTTTTCGGAACAGGTTTTTCTGGAATAGCATCAGTTGTAGCTGTACTTTAGACCTAGACGTAGTGTTTACTCCTAAAAGCTGTGGATTTGGAAGGCACTTGTGAGTAAACGGCTTTTTATTCTAGGTTTGAAGGGGAGACACTACATTTTTTTCAAGTTTCAGATTTTGGGCCAGCTGATTCTCTGAACATATCAACTTTCACCTGGTAATTAATTGTCAAATCTTCCCAATAAGGTGTTTGATTTTTGCGCTGACTCAATGTTTTTCCAAATTCAATGCCCATTTGAACATCTCCCCTCCAAACTTATAGTATTAGTAGTCATAGTAGCAAGTAGTAAAGTACAGTACAGTTTGCTATCCAGTTACAATACACTACTACACTCATGTTTTTTTGTTCAAAGCTGCATGTCTAACAATCATTATCATCATCAATTTCTCACACTGTGCTCATCATTATTATGTTTTTGGAGAGTAAGTAATCGTCTGGGCCTGGATTTTTATGAAAGTACCTGTAAGTTCCCCAAAATAATGATACTTTTTGTAAATTTCCTCCCTTTGCTGATCTCCACAAACAATCAGAATCCCCTCTGGCCATAACTTTGACCAATGGGAGGAGTTTTTCTCTTAGCCGGCCTGTCAATCCACTGGTCCAGGCTTGTTCTTCAGCAGGCAGTGTGAACATGGGGACAGGATTTATGGCTCTTTACTGGGAGCCAAATCTTTTGGATTTGCTCAGTTCAAAGAGCCGTTCAAAAGACTGGCTCCTTTTATGCAATTTTCATAGAAAGCCAGCGACAAAACCCATATTATCTGAGATCTAAACAACTTTTGATTTCATGACTAATATTTACAGCGGAAATTGATTTTATGATTTGAAATTTGTGTCAACTTTGATCTACAGTTCAGGAAGAAAAGCAACAGCTGCTTTGTCATTTTAAGCTCATCAAACATGTCACTCTTTTCTCTGCCCTTGCTGTTTTCGAGCGTTTATTCAATTTCAATCTCAATTTGAAAATGTAATCAAAACAGACAAAAAAAGATCCTGCTCTTTTCATAAACACGATCCGGTCTGAACCTTTCACCTAAAAGAGCCGTTCAAAAGAGCTGATCAGGTCATGAACGTCACACCACTAACAGGGAATGAAGAGGGGCTTTCAGGTCCAAGCAGGAGGGGAGGGAGCTAGATTGTGTACTTTTAAAATATCACTTTCTCTCTTTATTTATTATTTATTTTGTGTTTTTTTTTAGTTTGCTGAAATAATTTTGTTTATTCTCTCTGTCTCCTTCTTGTCCAAGCCATCTTACTCTTCCCCCCTTCACTAAATGCTCTGTCCAGTGCCCTCCCCTATGTGTCCCTCTTGCACATTTGGGCGCCCATTTTGTTTCCCGCTGGCTAGTGCAATGTATCAGCCTGTGTCTCTGTGTCTATCAATGGTCTCTGACTGAGGATCTGTTGACACTACAAATGGTAAAAATCACAGAGAAAGGTTGTCTGTTACCTCTTCGATGTGTTCATTTTGTCTCAGGAGTGGAAATAGATCTTTGGTCTGTGTGGGAGCCTCCTGCTGCTTGAGTCCTGGCTGCTGCCACTAACTAATAGCAACGCGCTGTATGTACTCTCTCCGTTAAGAAAAGATAAAAATAATACTTTATTGATCTCACAATGGACAAATTTACTAAGCATTCATCAATCAATAGAGTTTGGAAATGTGATGTCATATTGCAAAGCATTATGGGATTAGCAGAAAGTAATCGTTCATATTAAAGCAATCTGACACTACAGTGAGTTAGATGTATTTACCAGCAGTGACTCAGCAGCTGACGGAGCTTTCGACACTTTTCATGTTTCTAGCCAATGTTAGTCTATGAATAACGTTTGCTAGTAGCTGCTAACATGGCGGATTTCCATGGCAACGGTGGCTATTCCCGAACTCTATTGACCTTTATTTCCATCCTGAGTGAGTAATGATACTGTATTACTAATTATTGCATTGTGGCACTTCTATTTAATGAAAAGAGAACTCTTTTGACAACTGCACTTGCGGCGGTAGACTTTGCCAAAGCAGATGTCGTAAAGTTGTCGTCGCATCTTGAACTAAAAATGCTCAATTATGATTTCAGAAAGAGGCCCTTCACCGCCTAGTCATGGAGGATTAGCGGTCGCGGTGAAGGAGCCTCTCGTACTGTACTCCCGCTCCACTCTGCCGCCCGTCCTCCGTCACCTCTGTGTCCTTGACGAGGCAATGCACAAAGGTATTTATCTGCCTCCTTCCCCATTAATTACGATCCAATTAGTCAGTCCCACAGCGGAGGAGCCGGGATGTCAGAGCCGGTTCACTCGCCCGGCTGCTCCTGACAGTTCTATACAGCGTTGCAAGTCGGCGGCGGCGCAGGAAAGTTTTTACGCAGCACTTTAACACAACGCCACTGGAACGACCATTCATCTTTTGGCCGGCGGTCTGAAAGGGGCCCAAGAAGATTTGTCACTAAATAGCTGTTTTAGCTAATTGGCAAGGCAGCTTAGCGTGTTTGATGTATCCAGCTTGGCGGCTTTCATGTCATTGATACAGGCTTATTATCGCTGCCCCTCAAAAACCTCCTTCAGTGAACAGCCCCTGCAGAAGGGAGAGAGAGGGAGAGAGGGAGAGAGAGGGAGAGAGAGAGAGAGAGAGAGAGGGAGAGAGAGAGGGAGAAGTTGTGGATATTTTTATTTCAAGGGGGGGGGGGGTGGATGGACCTAGAGCGAGCCTGGCTAATTGGTTGGGTTTGAGCCACAGGCAAGGACGGGTACGCGGTGTGGAATTGGACCACATGATGCTATAGTTTGCAGCATGAACTGGATATGCAGGATTATGACTTCCCCAAGGAAACTTATAACTAATGTATATGTGGTGACCAAGCAAAAAGTGGTCCTGCATTGTCATTCTTTTATATTTTGTTACTATGCTATGGATTATTAACCTCTTAAGCCTGAGGCCTTTTTCTCCAAAAATCCATAGGTGTACATGGCTAATCTTGGTGTCCAAACATGTGGTAGAGCTTAGGGATGACGGTGGAAGCGAAATAATAATAAATCATAGGTAGGTATACATTTTGTTGCGTGCTGCTGTACTGTATTGTTGCTCCCTTATATCGAGGAAAACAAGTAAAGAAAGTAATAAGTGCAATGATGTATCTTGTCGAATTAAGCCTGTTTTTTTTTGGCATTTAGGAAAACCAGTAAAGAACATAGAGTAATAAGTGTAAAAATGTGTTTTTTTAAATCAAGCCTGTTTTTTTGGCCCAATAACTGTTGTAAAATGTAAGATATTTCTTGGTGAATTGAGCATTTTTCGGCCCTAATTGTTGTCACCTTTTGTAGAGTGTCATTGATAACGCTCCGAGGAAGGGAGGAAGAAAAAAATACACATAAATACTTTTTCTGCAGATTCAGAGTGCCTCCACTTCTCATCATCTTCTATCTTGTAATATCATCTTTGCCCTTCCAGTCTGATGAGCACCTGTCTCTCTAAGTTTTTGACTACGGTCCAGTGCAGCACTCTCTGCTTCGTTTTTTTCTAATTATACTGTAAATCATGTTGTTTGACAATAAAATGAGGTTGCAAAACATTTTCCCGCATAAAGGCCTTTTTCCTCCCTGTGGTGTAGCAAATAACAACAGAAATGGATAATTCCACGTCAGCAGTCACAAATTTGCAATTTTGGAAAATTTTGCTTCGTAAAACACGCATGTCATCTGTCTTCAGCTGTATCTGAAAGCGCAGAGCAATCTTTGGGGTCTTTTTAGGGCTTAAGAGGTTAAAATAGGTGGAATATTGCTTTACTACTTCCAAAACCTCCACTACAACTTGTCACAACAAACCTGACTGTGGTGTGAATGGTATACTGTACATGGTGAGTGTTTGATGGCTCCTGACGTGGAGCTGGTTTGGAACTGGTTTTAAAATGGGAATGAAATAATAATTGCTTTTTAGGTGTGAATTTGAGCCAATGTGTATGTACAATGTATGTACTTTTGTAAGTATAAAAGAATAAAATCAACCAAACCGTCCAGTTGGAGTTTCAGTTCTTGTTGTCTAGTCCAGGGGTTCTCACACTTCGATCCCCGAAATTAACATATGAACAACTCGGGACCCCCAAAGCAAAAAGTAGCTGAAACAAATATATTCTGTCCTAAACTACAACAGCATATTAAACACTTATTTTCTCTCTTCTGGGCAATCACTGGTCTAGTCCTTCAGTTATCACTGGAAAATTCAAATCCAGCTCAACTTACTAGCTCTAGAGCTGGTAATTTTCTAACAACCATCTTGCAAATCTCTAATCTAGTCTGATCTTTGAAGCATAGAAAAGCTGACAGGCCACTCCTACTTTCCGTTCAAAAGCCGGAGTGTCTGGGTTGTGTCTCTTGTTATGGCAAAACGTTCACTCTGACAAGAGTCGATCCAATCACAGATGCAAATTTAACACATTACTCAAATTTGGAATAATCTTTGTGAGTTCTCTCACCTGTGATCAACAGAATTTTGTACTTTGCCAGTTGATTTGGCAGAAAATGGTGCTTTCTTTGTCTTCAGGAGGATTTTTTATTAGGTCTTTTGTTTGTTTTCATACAGACAAAGTAACCATGTGATTCTCTGAGAGCATACAACCGGTACATCAAACAAAAATAGCACCATGTCCAAAAATAAAGATAGGGACAGACTATTAGAAAGAGCATAAAAAAAATTCAGTGAGTAACCTGGAGTTAAGTTGACAAGGCAAAGTTACTGACGACTTTTTATGCGGATGGCCAGACCTGGAAAGAGTCTGGCTAATTGGTTTGCTTTGAGAGCGGCATCGCGCTATGGGCAAGGACAGGCGTGTGGCATCACTGCCTCTTTAGCATTTAGCCGCGGAGAGAGAATTAGCTTCAGTGCTTCCAGCCTGTAGCCCTCACTGTAGAGCATTACACATGAAGAGCCCTCTGCTTTTGACAAGCGAAAAACAAACATGCAAAAAGTGGGGGGAAAAATCTGCTGACACACAAACACACAGGCGCTAGGCATTAGTGAACAACATAGGAGGCTCATTAGGGCTTTAGCAGTGGACTAAACACCCCAGGAGCAGCTGTTTAAATATGGACTTTGCATTTTCAACAAATCAAATTCTGGTTTATCATAAGAAGCTCCTGGTGGGATACTTTTCCAAGTGTGTATTTCAGATGTTAAGGGCCGGTCGTTGGTGTTATTGTTAGGCACAACATGAGGAGAATACAGATTCTGCTGCTCCTTTTTGTTCTAGGTGAATGTCCCATCAGTCGGTCATGCATCAAAATAAAGTTATGCAGTATATCTTTTCAAATACGGGTATCTTGGGCCAATTTTGCAGAAGGCTTGATGCTCCTGGGACATAGTCTGGGCCGTAGTTGCATGATTCAGTGGAAGAAAGATACTTGAGTAGCAGATATGTAGCAGTAATGATCTACATAAGGAGAAGAAGCAGTCAGATCAGATGCATATTAATGTCATGTTATTTCTGTTGTAAAGCTTCAAAATAAGACGGAATTTGAATTGTACAGTTTTTTATATGAAAGCATAAAACAATAAGACAGACAGAAGACTTGCAATCCATTCCCCCCTCATATTTATGTCAGTAATAATCTACATCAAAATATCTAATTTAAATGCTTTCTCTAGTGTCTTGCTTTAAGAGAGGTTTTCTTATTATTTCCTCTCTGTGTTCCCTTTATGGACTCCTCTCTATTCTCATTTAACTACTTCAATCGGTGAATTCTGACTCTATGTCATGTGGCCAATTAAGTCCAAGTCCATGAAGCAGCAGGGCTTCACCATACGTATCCCGACAACGTCCATAATACAATACATATTCCAAAGAAACCGAAGTTAAATGATCTCATAGGTTCAATAAATATAGTTTTTATTATGCTAAATATGTTGAGCAACTGAAACCTGTAATTGCAGCAGATAGTGAGCGTGTTGTGATGTGTTATTATGAATAAACCATGCGGTAAAACAAGCAGATTTAATTCATTTTCTTTTATAATTTACGTATCACGATACAGGTGCCTCGATATGATACGCGTATTGTCAAGTGCTCCGTAACGATATATTGACGATACAATATATTAACTCATTGACTGCCAGCCATTTTCAAATCAGTGTCTCCCATACTGCCAGAGGTTTTTCAGGATTTTGACTGTTTTTTCAAGACCCACAGAAAATGGAGTTCTAGGTCTATGTCAAAACCAAACCTACCTAATGAAAGATTAGACTCTCTTCGTTCATCTAAAAAAGAAGTTTGTTTCTACCTATTTCCATTCTTTAGTAATCGTCAGTAGAAAATAGGTGAAATCACCCAAAACGCTGGCTTCTGACCAAAAACCTGAGAAAACTGCCTTTTAGTGAACAGCAACATTTCAAGCAGAAAAATGTCTTTGATAATAATATTTTTTGCTTTAGTGACATCTCAAACAACTGAAAAGTGTTTTCATTATATAAT